>OLKM01001380.1:40858-141011 GCA_900291075.1 Melanogrammus aeglefinus | reverse complement strand
TAGTCAGTAGCGGGTCCAAAGGAATGGAGGGCAGCTCTCCGCTGTATCTCTCACAGGCGAACCCCTCCCTGGACTCTCAGCTCCGGGTCGGTAAACGCCACAATCGTTGGTCATCTGCGTCTCCGGTTTATCCCCGTTCATGCCGTCTGCTTGCTATCAATCCAGCCCTGTTCCCGAGCTAGAGGGAGGAGATTTAGTCCCGTCCGCAGGCCCACACATGCGAGTGCCGCGTACTTGGAAGCGTATCCGCGCTGCGCTGTGTCCGGCATTTCTTCCGCTCCATACAGGCAATAGGCGCCGCCTACCTGACTGTACGTCCCGGCCAGAGGGTTTGGCTTCGGGCGAAGGACTTCCTTGAAGGAATCGTCTCCTAATAATCTCCCCTCCGGTTCATTGGACCTTTGAGACTTCGAGGCGATCATTAGACGCCTGGCGTTCGTCTCCGCTTTCCCCATCCCTTCCGTATACATCCCACGCTTCCATTGTCCAGGTCAAGCCCTCTCCTCCGCCCGTTTCTCCCTCCTCCCGCCCCACTCACCCGGGTTATTGCCAACCATCCGGCGTGACGGTCCGTTCGCTCCTGGAGGTTCGGCGCCGCGGCGGGGACATCAGTACTCGTCGACGGGCGGGGTAAGGTCCCGAGGAGCGCTCTTGGGTTCCCGCCGGAGGAGATATTCTGATGCGGTGCTCGTCCGGGTGACTTCCACCGGAGATCGAATCCTGCTGGTGTTAGGGCGTCCGCCGAGAGGGTCCGTAGAGGGGCGGGGTAAACTTCACGCAGGCGTCTGCTACGCGTCGCACGCTACCTCACCTAGTGGCCCTGTGGCGCCGGGTTCTCTCTCCCTCACCTGTGTGCTATCACTCATTACCATTCCCTACTAAGCTCGGGGATTCCTATCAGCCGGCGGCAGTTTTCGTTCGTTTAATGCCTGCATCAGTGCAGTATCGGTCCAGACTGCATCTCGAGCCTTCCTACAGTGCTGTCGCCCGTGGTAACACTGCTCCTTCTTTCTAGTACCTCCCCGGTCGCGAACACACTGCTTGCTGACTACCGCGCTGCTTTCCGCGCTGCCGCCCGTTATCGAACCCCCTGCCTGTCGGACTCCCCTGCTGTTCTGATCCCCGCCTGTTCTGCCCTTCCTCTGGTTCCTGATTCCCGCCCTGTTCTGACGTTCCTCTGGTTCTGATCCGCCGCCTGTTCTGACGTTCCTCCTGGTTCCTGGATCCCCCGCCTGTCTGACGTCCTGCCTGTCCGTCCGCCTCTCCGCCTGTTCTGACGCACCTCCTGGTTCCCGACTCTCCGCCTGTTGACGCTTCTACCTTCCAAATAACCCCGGTTCCCTTTACCTCGTCTCTGCCTGTGTCTGCGCTTGGGTCTCCACGTTCCGTACCCCCTAACACTGTGGATACCTATTGTAAAGTAATTCCATCTGTTAAACAAATAATTGCTCCTTTCATGTAAAGTGGGCAAGTGCACTTTTACTTGGCATTGCTGTCCAATTATCTATTGAAATGGAAACAAAGGAATGGAATAGGAAAGGCTTGATTTCCATACAGAAATAAGGAATATCCAACTGTGCTCCGGTGGGTTAGCCCCTGGTTTTTTCCGGGAATACCAATGTGCTTCCGGTGGGTTAGCCTGTCAGACGTCGGGGCGGAGGGGAGAGAGGTGGTTAGGAAGGGAAAGCATCTCGACAGACTTGACTACACACCTCCACTGAGAGTTGTACCAGTAACGGTGGAGAAATAAAAAGATAAGCCTGAGCATAATCCTATGTTTTTTTTTATTATTACCGATATCCCCCCGATGGAATGACCTAGAGATAGTTTTTCTTTTTCTGCTAATTTATTTATTGGACTGTCTGGTGAACAGGATATACTGTATATGTTGAGCCCCAGAGATCTCTGTTATTGTTGTTGGTAAGTGCATTAAAACAAAGTCAAAGAGCTTTGTAGTCACCAAGTGATCCTGTTGCTTTGGTCTGCAGAACAAAGAGAATACGAGAATAGGACTTGATATTTCCTTATTCAATAGTATATATTTCTTCATACCACTAATACTATGAACAACAGTAGGCAGATACACTGTTTTGTAAATAGCAAAAGAGACTTAATGGTGCTGTAGAGTAGCTATTTTTTGTTTAATTTGTTAGAAATGTTGTTGCCCTCCTTGTTTGTGAAATGCATTGTGCTAATATCTGTTTTGACAGCGTGTGGCTCTTTATGAAACAATTAAGAAATGAGATTGCTCCCGGCAAACTTCTGGCTAAACAGGTTCATGGAATCCATCTTGACTGTCCTTCAAAGGTGCGTGAACAACAACACCTATTTTGCATGTTTAGTTTCAAAAGGGTTGCTCTCTTCAACACTTTTCTGCTCTCTCTCACTCTCTCGCTCTCTCGCTCGCTCGCTTTAAACCTCTGCAGTCCCCATGAACAGCGAAGTCACGAAAGTCAACCTCAGTGGATGCTGGCAGTCACATCACACAAGTTCTAAAACATCACACAAGACCTGAAACATCACTCAAGGTCTAAAAGAGGCCGGTGCTGCTTTGATGAGACCCACTTACGAAATAAATGATCAGAAAGTGAAGTGAAGCACCATTGATGTTTGACATTGCGTTCTCCATAACAGTCTGTAAACTATTTACCATTCCATTCATCTTAACTCCTGCATGAATATCTGAAATCACCATCATCATATAAGAATATCAATATGGATCATCTAAATTTATGAGAATTTTGGATCGATAACGTTTTACGTTTTGACGTTGTAACACTGGCGAGCCCTAACCGTGTGTCAGGGGTTATCCGGTTTGAAGCGCTCCTGCATCTTGGTTGGAGACCCAGCTCCCTGGCTTCTGTCTAATCACCCTGACTTCCTCATTTGCTCACAATCATCTCCTTTGGCCAATAGAAGGGCATCAACAGATTCAATTAAAGGAGCAGATAAGCCTCTGTGTTGCTGTCACCGCACTCCCCCTTTACCCACCCCTCTGTTTAAGCTTTAATCACACCACGGACCAGGGCAGCCATGCAGACAGGCCCGGGCCCCGGTCCCCCTCCCCCCAGGATCAATACGTGGACGGGCTCCAACATGCCCATCTCCGATGTGTGATAACGGCCAGTGGGAGGTACCCGAGAGACGGAGATGGCAAGAACACAAAAATGGGATCCAATGATTTTGAGTACATTTTATGAGTTTTTTTTGTCCTGGAAATAATCTCTGATCCGTTCAGACACTTGAGACGCATTTACGTTAATCTGGATCGGTGTAGCATACCGATGGACAATTTGCCATTGCATCGTTTCCTCATAGAGACAGAAAAACAACGACAAAGGATTACGGGTGAACTCATCCAAGGAGGGTGAAAAAAAAACACCGCGTTCACAAGGGTTTCTGGTCCGATGTTTGCCCAGAGAACTTCCTTTCATTGATACTTGTCATACCAAACCGACCTGATGAACCAAACTACACAGAGAGATTTGCGGCATCTGCAGAATTCGTCTATATATTTTTTTGGTCATCAGAGACAGAGAATAAATGTATTCCAGTTCAAACCAAGAGACTCTGGGGAGGGCACTTAGAGGAGCATGAGGGCCACAAAGCACCATTAGTTTGTGCTCAATTGGATCAAGAGTGAGCGTGCCCGAATGGAAAGAGTGAAAAAAAGAGAGACTGGGGGTCGTGAATCGAAAAAGAAAAAGGGGGGGGGGTTGAAAGATAAAGTGGCGGAAGAAAAAAAAAAGATGGAAGAGCGTTGGAGGAGACGGTACAGAGTAGTCATTATATGGTTAGAGAGGGGAAAAAGAGGAATAAAAAAAAGGATTGGTAAGGAACGCGGGCAAACCTGGGAATCGGCTGAGTGAGATGGATGAGAGGAGGGAGGTGAGTGTGAGAGAGAGAGAACGAGAGAAACGACACAAAGAGAGGGAGAGAGCAGCTTGATTTAGATACCAGAGAGGGAAATAGAGTTGGGGAAGCCGTAAAGGGAGCAGGCTAAAGAGCCGTGGACAGGTATAGTAGTGAAGAGTTGTCACCTTCAAGGGTGTCTCGGCCCCGACACAGTAAAACACTCTGCTCACGCTCCGCTACTGTCACCGCCGTCACATCGCCTCTCCTGCCTCCAACACACGCTAGTGGGGCACACACAGGTCCTGCTGCTGCTGCTGCTGGAGGCCCACCTCCTCGCTGCTATATTTGACCCGCAGGCTCGCAGGGGTTTGGGTTATTTTAGTATGGTGCATTGTTTGAGGGAATGAGGATGGGGAGCGTGGGTGGTGGGGGGGTGTGATGGATGGGAGGAGGAAGGGAGGGATGGAGGGAGTGAGGGAGGGAAGGAGGGAGGGAAGGGGTCGATCTGAGCTATGGTTAATTGGTTGGATAGATGGATGGATGGATGAATTGATGGATGGATGGATGAATTGATGGATGGATGGATTAATTGATGGATGGATGGATGAATTGACGGAGAGAGGGAGGGATGGTTTGCTGAATGGATGGAGATCATTTATCCCAACACGTAAACCCACACAGTTCACAAGACGACACAGGATCTTAGCACTTATAGATGCCTGAATCTCATATGCATTATATCACAGTATATATAAACATATTTTGAGCTTCTCAGTTTTATTGGAACCAGGAACAGTCCACTTCCTGTGTTGTGACCAGGATAGGTATTGACGGGATTTGACAGCCTTTCTCGTTTTTCATTCGCACTTTTAAACTTTAAGAATTTCTGAAAACATAATGGCTCTGAGACACTTGTTGAGATTTCAAAAATACATTTCTACTCTGTCATTTACTGATTTTGGTTTGGGTCAGAAATTTTCCCCACTCAGGCTTCTGCGTCGCTATAGCAAGTCAGAATCCAGCCACATAGAATGCTGGTGTCAGTGGTTTGAGAAGGTTGATAATTGAATCCCTTAACCTTTGTGTCGTGTTCGTTTCTCCCCCCTTACTTTGGTGCTCCCGGTCAAATTTGACCGGCCTGTTTTAACTGCCCTTACATTAACACAAAACCATTGATCGTCACCAAAATTGTATTTAACTCCCTTTTAACCTGTAAACATTGTCTCAGACTACTGTTAATGAATAACTGCAGTGAATAGACACAAAATTGAAAGTTGTATTCCAAAATTAACATTTATTGTAGAAAAATCAAAACAGAGACCAAATTCACAGAACATCAGAACATCAACATGAACACATTGTGTGTGTGTGTGTGTGTGTGTGTGTGTGTGTGTGTGTGTGTGTGTGTGTGTGTGTGTGTGTGTGTGTGTGTGTGTGTGTGTGTGTGTGTGTGTGTGTGTGTGTGTGTGTGTGTGTGTGTGTTCAGACACAGGAGTGGCATTTTGCAATCAGGTCACAGTGTGCCTTGCAAACGTAGGCATCACATTTGAAACATGTAAGACTTGTCTTATTGTCTCTAGGGGCACATAGCTTGCATCTCTTCCGTTTCTGCCCCTGTTTTGGGGGGAGAGTGGCCAGGGCAGTGGCTAGGGCTTGCAGACTCCTCACCAGACTGCAAGAGGCTGGTGTGCGGGGAAGGTGCTGGCGCCGTTGAATTAGAGGAGTCACTAAAGCTTTCCCAAGCTCTGCCAGGAAGAGTCTCCTCTTGAAACATTTCCCCTGATTCCAGGCTGGGTCGATCGCTGTCCACACCACATATGCATTACATGCAGACACATCGAGGATGTTGTGGAACACAGCCACAGGCCAACGAGCTGTCATTCGCTTGCAGGTGTATGTACCAGTAAGCTGCAATGAAAGAAACAATAATGAATAGATTGGAAACAATATTGAACCTGTTTTACACAAAATGCAATGTTTTACATGAATACAAGTAAATCAAATGCATGAAAGATGAAAATATACATTACCTTATCAAGGCAATCAACGCCTCCTTTGTTTCTGTTGTAGTCCAGGATGATCTGGGGCTTCCTGTGCTCTGCTTCGCTGACAGCAGCGTCTTTGTGTAGAGTGCTCATCAGGATGACATTTTTATTTTTCTTGGGCAAATATGACACAAGACTTGTGTGTGTGTCAGTGAAAGCAAATTTGGATGAGAGTGCCTCTCTCTCCTCTGGTCGACACCAGTGCAGGGGAAGTTGAGGCTTGTCCTTCTCCACTGCCCCCACCATGGTGAGGCTTTCTTTTCAGCAGCTCCTGACCAAGCCCATGTGATGTGAAAAAGTTATCACATGTGATGTTATGCCCCTTGAGACCGGCTGCCATGTCCAACACAACACGCATGCCTTGGTTTTTTTCTGGCCTTCCAGTAACAGGTTTCCGTTGTGTAAACCTGCACATTCCAGGCGTAGCTGCTCCTGGCATCACATGCTGCCCAGATCTTGATCCTATACTTGCCTGGTTTGCTTGGGATGTACTGTTTGAATGGACAGCGACCTCTGAAAGGGACCAGGCGCTCGTCCACTGTCACCTAAGGGCCTGGATTGTACATCAGTGGTAGGCGCTCCACCCACCTGTCCCAAACGTTCCTGATGGCAGCCAGTTTGTCGTCTCGCCAGCGGAAAGGTTGTGTAGCTCTGTCATCAAATTTGTTAACTCTTGAGAGGTCATGAAACTGTTGCAGGGACATAGTTGACCGGAATATAGGCCTCCCTGACTCTGCATCCCACAGACTTTTTGTAGCCTCATTGTTGGACCGATGTACTCCTGCTAGAATCAACAGACCCATGTAGGCTTGGGAGTCTACCTGGTCCAAGGCCTTCCATGTGTCCGCAAACACATGCCCCCCTTCCAGGTTTGTCATCGCCAGTATAATTTTCCACAATGGACTCTGGTAAAAAGAGTTTGGAAGCTGGACTTGATGTCTCGTCCACACGAGATGTTGCATACCGTGTTGGCCCTGGTGACATCCTAATTATATTTTCCCCTCTTGCTCTGCCTCCTCTGTCCTGGTGGGATGAATACCAGAGCAAGTTGCCATCCTTGGACTGGAATGTCACCTCAGGTGTGTCTTCCACAGGGGCCTCTTCCCCAGGTGCCCTCTTCTCAGGGGCCTCTTCCTCGCCATCTGTTGACTGTTCGGTCTCATGATGGTCTGGATCAAAATCAGGATCGTTGTCTTCTATTTCTGAAACATCCTCCTCTATTTCGGATTCAACTTCAATCCCCTCTTGATCAGTTTGAAAAAAAAGGTCAAGAGCCTCTCTGACAGAAAAACGTTTGATCGGGCGCCGACTCATTGTGTTCAGAGTAAAATAAGAGCAATGCACAAGCAAGCTATATATAGGGGATCTGTGAGAAGATATCATACGTTTTGTATCGAAAGTGTGGTTCACGTGGGGGGATGGACACATTAGCCCGGGAAAGAGCCAGGTTCCCATAACAAACACCTAATTGGTAACTTTGAAGTGTTACACGTTTAGTTTGGAAGGTGTGGTTCACGTAGGGGACAGGCACATAAGCACGGGAAAGAGAGGACACATGGTCAGTCTGAAAGGGGTTCATGTGGGGTGGAGTGTGTGTGTGTGTGCGTGCGTGTGCGTGTATGTGCATGCGTGTGTGTGTGTGTGTGCGTGTAGGTGTGTGTGTGTGCGTGTAGGTGTGTTTGTGTGTGCGTGTGGTGGTGGTGGTGGATTTGTGTTTGTGTACTATCTGAGGAATGAACACAATCTAGGGTCACCCATTAATTTCCTATGGCGGTCATTTTTGACCGGGAACACCACAGGTGTTACAAAGTTGACTAAACAACTCAAAATTCAATGAAAGTAGTGATCAGCAGTTGTATATGTTCAAATGCCTAGTGTGGAGGATATCATAAGCCCTTGAGACAATAAAATGTAAAACACAATATTTATGATTGATCGAAATGCAAATCGGTCAGATTTGACCCGAACACGACAGGAAGGTTAAATAAGCGTGTTCATTTCGAAGCATTTTAAACCATGAAATCTGCAATGTGCCACAATAGGTGTTATATGTCAACGTTGAAAATGAATACCTCAACTGCAGCTCGCAGGACAGGACAGCTTCTAACCATTTTTGGGACGGTTCTATAGATTGTCCTTGAGGAAACATGATAAAAGGAGTGACTAACGGCGCGTTTCCACTGCAGGGTGTGGTACGGTTCGGTTCTTAAAGGTGCGGTTCGGATTGCGTTTCCACCGCCAAAAGTGGGCGTGACCCGGACTGAGCCGTACTCGTTTTGCCCTCGTCTTCAGTACTCCTCCGTTGGGGTACTGAGACGCCTGAAAGGGTGCCGGAAAATTCGAGCTACACACCCCATCCGTTGATTGGTCGACAGAATCGTCACTTCCGGGCGACGTGGGGATAAAAAAAAAACAAACAGTAGCCTCGAGGTATTATTCTTTATAATGAACATATCGCTTAAAACGCTTGCTTGGGCGAGCGTTTATGCCATATGAAAAGCATAATGGCCAGGAACTGTTGCTGGACGACTTCCATGGTAGCTCTTGGTTTAATGTGTCGCGTTCAACTTTTCCATTGTTTTTATTGAGTAGGCTACACTGTGTTGCGCTGCTATGATGTCACGATGTTTACGTAGCTGCCGTGGCGATCGACATCCAGCCTACCATAAAGGGTACTGTCGGCGGTGGAAACGCGACCTCGGAACTGAGTTGGGCTATACTACCCCCTCCCTGCCGGACTGAGGCGAACCGAACCATACCGCACCCTGCAGTGGAACCGCGGCTAAGGATGCCTTCCATGCAGTAGAATGGATGTAACACACACACAAACACGCACACAAACACATCTACACACACACGCGCGTGCACACCAAACGGGCACGCACACGCATGTATGCCAAGTATCCCAAGTCTAAAATAACAGGCAACACATTTATTTTCGAAAGACTTGAATAAAACAGACCTTCCTCAGAATTCACAAGCACAAATGAACGAAGCCCACTTAAATCATAGCCCTTCCTAGTCTCCGAGTCTCGGACTGCTCAGACCTGTGTGTGTGTGTGTGCGTGCCTGTGTGAGTGTGACGTGTCCCTAGCAGTAGTTCTGAAGCTGAATTAGCCGTGTTTCATGTCTGCGGGCGAACAAGCCTTCTGTGAACAAACAGCTCACTTCAGGGGCCCGTGTCGACATTAGGGTCCAACATGGACGCGTGTCGGGGGTGGGGGTGGGGGGGGGGGGGGGGGGGCGGCGCCCGGCACTGTACACTGAAGCTGAAGCCGTCGTCCTCTGAGACAACGCGGTCACGGCCGCTGTCGGCTCCAATTAATTTATAGGCGTGCGGCGGGCGAGCGAATGAGGAGGAGAGAGACCGTCAGAGCTGGGGTAAAAGGTCAACAAGCCGTCTGAAAAGACACACACTCAACTCACTAGGAGAGTGAGAGAGTGAGAGTGAAAGTGAGAGTGAGAGAGTGAGAGAGAGAGAGAGAGAGAGAGAGAGAGAGAGAGAGAGAGGAGAGAGAGAGAGAGAGAGAGAGAGAGAGAGAGAGAGAGAGAGAGAGAGAGAGAGAGAGAGAGAGAGAGAGAGAGAGAGAGAGAGAGAGAGATTCACTGGCAGGCCTAGCATTGAAGCCCTACCCTTTTGTGTGTGTTTGTGCCTGTGTCCAGATGGACAGTGTCCTGCCTGGTGATTATTCCCACAAATCCATTGAAACAAAGAATATTTTTCTGCTTCCAAATTCTTAATAATGTTTGCAGTGATGGTGATAACAGTCCTACTTTACCAGAAGTCTCTGAAAGCATACCATGGTTGACATTAAAGCCACTGTAGATAACATTTAAGAGCAGTAATTTGAGAGTCGTAGGTTAGAAGTGGCATGGGCCATCCGTCAGCCATTAGTGAGGGAAATGCGATAAGCAGGGAACATCTTTGGGGTTTTTAATCTATAGGTCTGCCTTTCATCTCTCACACCCTTTACATCACCCTCCCACCCTTTACAACCCTCAAATATTTGCAAGAGCACCTTTTAAGAAGCAAATTAATATTTTTTTTATTATTTTTAATTATTTAATAATTCGTTTTTCGTGGCTGGGGTTATTCTAAGACACCAGTCCCTGAAACATTCTGTTCCTCAGCGACTCCTCCGTGTACATTCATGACTTCAAAACTCCCACTTAACATACAGGCACAGGGCCAACCCTCCACTCAACCTTTATTTTGTGGTTGCTTTTGCTCCGATGCAACGTCTTCAACGTCACTTTGAACGTGATCTTGAAGCTCTTTCGTCTTCTCATGTTTAGTATGTATATGTTTAGTATATATAGCTATAAAGAAAACTTGAAACTAAAAAAAAAAGACCCTTCTGGAAAGTGTGTTAGCATACTTCAAATTACATTATTGTTGGGACATATGCTGCTTGTCTGGTCTTCAATCTGTTTAGGTTGTTGATGATGTTTTGAGTGAATCAATTTGCAGTAAATAGTCAATTTAACTCTTTATCCCAGATATTAAATGTTCATTTATGTTTTGTCTTGTATGTATTTAATATTTGTGTGGGCAGAGTTGTCTCTGTGTTCATCCTATTATCCGATTCCTAATCATTGTGCGTGCGATCACACCAAAATCGAACAGAATGACTGCCAATGTGGCTGCAGTTCTATCTCCTCAAATATGTCTCACTCAGCAGAGCTTATACTGCTACTGCAACTAAACAGGTTGTCTATGGCTGTTTTCTTTGAGGTTCAGCTGGCTGCTGACTTTTATAAGCTCACGGCGAAAAAAGAGAACAGGATTTACAAAATAAATAAATTACACGTACTGAGTCCTAAAGTTAAGAACCGGACGTATTTGGCAACTTTCTGAATAGGAATTTCACAGAAGCGGTCACTTCCACATGCTCCGGTTTCGTCAGCTTTGCGCTTGGCGTTAAGATATATATACTATTTCACCGGAGGCGCAAGTATGGACGTAGAGGAATTAATTCCTCCGTCTCAGCAAAGAGGGTCTATTATGTAACTCACCGCCAGCCTCTCTCTGGAGACCATTGAGACGTCAGAAATGCTGGACGGCGAGTACATGCTGAAATGTGAGAGTGGATTGCAGCCGACACCTAATGTCCATTTGGTCTGATTGATTTCTGGACTCCAAGCCGGCTGGGTCTCGGTTGGCAACTGGCACAACACTGTTAATTAGCTCTCTCTCTCTCTCGCCCTTGCTTGCTATCTCTCCCTTGCTCTCACTCTAGCAAAGATTTTAGGCCACCCCATAGTCCCTATCGTTCTCTTTCTACAATCACTTCCACAACCCAAGCATTTAGTATGCAAATCATCCGGAGAACTATTTCGGAAGCTGCCGGGTGTGTGCGTGCGTGCGTGTGTGTGTGTGTGTTTGTGCGTGCATGCGTGTAAGTGTGTGTGGAGAACAATAAGTGATTGAGTCAATCTCATGCGCATTCTGTGGCGGCCGTCTCTCGGTCGAGACGGGAGCGTTGAGAGGGGGCTGTTGAGTTGACACAATAGTGTCATATGTCCTTGGTGAGTTTAAGATGAAGATTGAGATTGAGATTGAGTCTGAGGGACTCAGTGCGAGCAACGCTATGACGGGGAACATTGCAGGGACATAAGGTATTACAGCTGCTTCAAGGAGGCTAACAAGTGAAAATCTCCCAGAAAAAGGGGGTCGACAAATCGATTTATAATGGGCTGCAATCCCAGCATGCCTTGCTGTGTCACTGCAGGAGGATATAAATCTGATATCCATGCAGAGATCCTTTGATCACCAAGGCCATTGATTGCATTAGGTGAGATTGCATAAGGTGTCAAATGAAACAGGAATGGTTAACTAGCCTAGGAGTGGCGGTATTTGATTAGGGCTTGATGGATTGCATTAAAGCCTGAGGGTTAAGCCGCTGTCCGCAGGTCGTGTAGAGATGTAGGGGATGCTATCGATCGCGTCGTTATCTGGTTTAATGTCAATCTGTGTTTCTTAGTTTTTTTTTATTATTGACTACCACCCAAATTACAAATAGCACAATGTTTGTGAATTAGCGATAATCACGGGTACTTGAGTGTATTAATTTATGGAGCGCCATTAAAAAAAACTACTCCATTGTTGACAAACCTGTTTTAATAAATGCAGACCCACACACTCTTAAACATTCACATGTACGCATACGCAGACACCCACACACATGCATAAACACAGGCACACACACACACAAACACAATATTCAGAGTTCAGCGCGGACCTCTCCTGCTCTCATGTTTTTAAAATGAGGTGATGACCTCCCCTTGACCTCCCTAACTTTGTCTTCTATTTCCTGCGCCGTCGTGACTCTCTGGAGTTTCATTAGAGTGATTGTGGCGGATAATCAGGGCCGCTGCTGGCCGTTTCGGTGCCCTACGCGAGCCTACAATATTGTTTTTTTTTTAATTCAATAATGTAATCTTTCTCTATTTTTTATTTTTATTTTTTTTATTTTACCAAGTACCCCTCCCCGGGTACTTGGCACTCTGCGTACTCTGTGTATAGGGAGCGACGGGCCTGTGGATAATGGAAACAATATTCATTTACAGACTCTTGTGAATATAACACACTTAGCATTTTCCAAAAAAAAACAGAGCCGCCGCCATCACATTTAATCAAAGTCATTTACAGCCCCGGCCTGAGACTTTTGCAGACCTGCCATCCGCAAGCTAACGACAAAAGGGAGGTTGTGTTCAGGGAATTCTCGCTGCAGTCAATCAAGAATATTAATTGAAGCTTTTATTGAACTTATGTTCGAATCTAGAGGCGGGTGCTAGAGTGTTCCTGACTCCTTGATTAACCTTCGATTGGTTCTCTAACGAGGTGGTCAGGGGTTTGGAGAACGGGAGTCTTCTGCCGGAACTCCGGTGAGACACATCGGTTAGTCTGATAAAGGGTTATGACGCAACCCCAGTGTAAGTCTCCCCGTCTGCCGCTCACTGAACCAACCGTTTCCTCCGTTCCACCAGACCCAAGAGCACCGCCCCGTCTAAACGACAAGTGCTTCTATTGTGATCCACTCACTCACATACCCAAATCCACACACACAGCCGTTGGTGCAATGATGCCGTGTCCTTCTGTACTCTCCGTGTGGCTCATCGTTGTGAATATTCCACCGGAGCGGCCGCCAATAAATAAGTGCCCAAAACAACAACAGCCACGTGTGTGTGCCACAAACGCATCACGTCATGCCGCACACTCGGCCATGCGCTTGCTCTGGCCGCTGACGAGATGGGCACAGACCACAATGTGTTATGTGTGCGACAAGGGGAAAGAGGATTTGCTGGCACATGTGTTTGTGCTGCGTGCTGTGTGTGTGCGTCTACGCTTGACAAATGCTCGCCTCCATTGTGGAAAGATCACAATGTTTTTTTTTTGTTATGTTGTGTTTTCTAATTTCAAATATTAGGTTGGATGGGAGAGTAGTGGTGTGGAGGTTCCATTGGGACGATAAAGAACTCTTTTTTTCACGACGCCATTAGAGGCCTCTTTCTTCCTCTTTGTGTGCTGGAAGACACAGAACCGCGCTGTGGATGGGGGATTGAGGACATGCAGGTCATGTGACTTATAGGCCAAGCACTGTGTGTTGCCCCCTCTATGGTGGCTATGTAATGTAGCACAGCATTGATGATGAAGTTGCATCTTGGCTGTAGGTATGATTCAAGAGTTGTTATTTGTGTGTAAGTTGTTAGAAAGGCAAAGCCATCCGTCAGCTGTTAGTGAGTGAAATGTGCTGTGGGAATATCTGGTTTGAGTTGGCTGTTTGAGACCATTTAGATTCAAGAACGCTTCCGGTGGAGTTCTGACCAATCAGGGTGTCACTTCCTTGATTGGCTTGGGCAATCCATTTGCCTGTCAATCACAGATGCGTGAAATGCCAACCCTTTGAGAAAGAAGGGGAGGGGAGAAGAAGTTTTTGGGAATTCGCTCTTCTGCTCTTTTTTACCACTCTCGAGTCTTACCTTACCTACATCAGCATTAATGGTTCAATCAAATTGAACTGTTAAAGAATTTAACGGAAAGCTGAACTCGAAACCTCACATCCTTTTATTCTCTAGTAGTGGAGTTCCTTTATGAATAAATATGCTTTCTAAAAAACTTTGGCGGATAAGGACACAAGATATAGCGATGATATCAGCCCCATTATATGCCATTTGCCTAATAAGACTAAAATGCATATTAACATAGAAAATGCTAAAAGGCATGCTATTAAGAAAAAGCCAAAATGCATAAATGGATTAACCTTAATGGATTGTAAACCTTCTAAAGAGCCAGGATTGCCACAATTTATTCATAGATGTGTTTAATAATGGAGTTCCATTACATGTGTTCTGTGTTAATCATAACACATGTGTTCACAACGTTATCCCAGGGAACGACATACTGAAGGGAATATGAACGGCAGTAGTATGTTAATGGTGTGTTAGCACCATATGCACTGTGTCAGGTTGTGGGCGTATGGTTGTACTCACAGAATGTGTAGCATAGACAATTGTTTTAATCAGGCTGTAGTGGTTTTGAGCCTGTCTCTTGTTTTTTGCCCTCAGAATGGATCAAAAGGCTAGATAATTGAACAAACCCAGAGACACACACACACTCACACACTTCACAGACACACACTCACAAAAAAACACTGACATGTCTGTCTGTGCTGGCCATGCTCTCAGCTCTTCTCTCAGTTGTGTGTGTTCTTTGACGAGAGGCGCCCGTGTGAGCGCGCGGCCTGGATGAGGTCTTGTGTTTGGAGGGAGAATGAACTGAGAAGTTCGTTCTGCCATTTCTACAGTTCCTTTGATGTCCCTGTCAGACGCGCCCCAGGGGGGCACTGAAAATGGCGAGAGATGGGCTGGGGGGCGTTTGTAAGGAATTGGTTTTTCAGAACTGTAGTAGTAAGCAACTGGTATTTCAGAACACACACTGCTATGGAGTTGGAAGAACTGGCTGAACATAACGCCTTGTCTACAATCCGGAGCGGATAGTATTCGATATGCTGTTGTATCCTGTTTTCATTTATTAAATCCAGTGTTAAATCGCAACACAGTAATATTGGGCCAAAGTGCCGTGTAAGTGTGTATGAGTGTGTGCGTATGTTTATCAAGATGGTCTTTAGATGGGGACCATTCCTTCTAAAACTGGTAATAAGCTGGTCGTCTCATGCTTGGTGGAATATAAATAAATACCTCTCCACTCCTCGAGGTGCAAGATATTTTAGGTATTTTCTTGAAATCGCTCTGGGATGAGTCTTCATGGGTCACATTTGGTTGATCTAAACAGAGGCTCCCTCGTTGCCTTCCTCTCTATCTCCAACACCCACCCTTCATCTGCTCTCTCCACACACACAACAACATCTCTCCCTCCACCCTCTGCTCCGCTCACCTCTGCTCCGGAAGGCAGACCGCTCCATCTGCTGCCGCGAGCGCCGCGCGCCTCCACCCACACCTACAGACACTAAACCATACCTTAACATCAGCCGCTTTAATGAATGGACTGTTGACTATTGCCAGACTCTATTTATGTTGTGTATTCACACAAATAGACTGTTACTTGCATACAGATAAACTTGTGTCTTCAATGCACACACACATGCATGCCATCACATGCACCATCACACACACACACGCGCGCAATCACACACAGACACACACACACACGCACACACACACTCACACACACGCACACAGCATCACACTCCTCCTTCACAAGCAAAGGGAGCAGAGGGGGGAAATTGTGGGTGTTTTTTTTCCCCTGTTTACGAAATGTTAACAACGCTTGTTTGTCACTGATTAACAAATAAGTATTCTTCCGCTTCTTAGTTAACAAAACAGAGAATTCATTAGTCGATTCAGGAGGTTGTTTGTTCTGTGTAAGCAGCTGCCTCCTGCCTGGTTAATACCCAGCACTTATCATCCTGTGTTGGCTTTGGGGGGGGGGTTGCGACTGGGTAAAACCTTGACAAAAATGCTAAATGTGATTATCTTCCATAATATTATGATTTTGCTTATTCATTGCGATTAACAGATTATCGATACAGTTTGCCAAGCTGGCAGCCACGTCGCGGAGCCTGGCGTCGTGTAACGAGCGGTAGCGATTCCACAGCCCGCCCATGAGAAGGTACTAACTATTGGCAACGTCTGTGATTGGTAATGGCGCTTATGCTGAGTTGTGACTGTTGATGATTAGATTTGAATGAAATAGCCGTGCAATATCATTTATTTAGTTATTTATACAATTCTGTCATAAAAGGAAATCGGAATGCATTTATTGTAACTTTACTGATTAGCTAATTGCAGAAGGGATTAAAAAAAAACAACAATTAAATGTGTAATGCCATGCCACTGCTACAACTGGAGGGGGTGGTGGGGTTGGAGGTGGTGGTGTTGTTCAGTAGTGGTATTAGTGGCTCTTAATGCGATCGGGAATGGGATATGTCGGCCGGGCAAAAGTAGATGCGATTAGAGGTTATGAATGTCATGGGAGATTCCGGCCCTTCTGATGATTATAAGATAATAGATCATTCCCTCGAAATGAAGCAATGATCTTGGTAATGAGTTGTACTCTCAATATGCTTGTGATTATGCATCTCATCGCTGCTTGTTGAAGGATTTAATAGTGCAACGGCCCGTTTTAGGATTGGCTGGTCTCTTAACGTTGAACCTCACTCTCTCTCATACCCCCCCGCCCCTCTCCTTGTACTAGTGCTTGGTACTGACTTTTTCTATGAGATGCATAGAAGCTGACTGAACAATGTTACCAGATCGACTGTGCGGTGCGTCAGACATCAGTGATCTGCTAGATTGCTGTTTCGTACCTATGCTGAATTATTGAAATCGCAGTCGCTGCTTTCTCGGCGTTGTCAAGTTAGCGATAGGATCTATGTTTGTGTCTGGATGTGTCTGTATGTGTGTGTGTATTTCTGATACTGTGTGTGTGTGTGTGTGTGTCTCGGTGTGTGTGTGTGTGTTGTTTCTGATAGAGCTATCACTCAGCCCTATGGCAGTGACGTCTTGTTGTTCCACCAGACCGGCAGGATGTATCTGGGGCTCCCTTGTGTTATTGCTAGGCTGACCCAGTGTTCATAGATCACCGTGGAAACCGCAGAGTGAACGGAACACTCCTGGTCGCGGGGACAACCAGGAAGTAACCAGAGGGTGTGGGAGGGGGGGGCTTGATCACTGAGCTTGATCACTCAGAGTTTAATTTTAAAATGAAATAGAATGGCCCATCTAATGATTAGAAATGGGTCAGCAATAATATGACATCATCAATCCTGAAACATGATGTACCAGAGAAGCCAGAGATGTCTCTGTGTTAATAGAGCTCAGTGTGGAAATACAATACCATTGAACAATCGGCCCTATCCAAGGAGTCCCCTGCAGCTAGGCGCTTTCAAATTAAAAGCGTGTCTCGTTGTTGGGGCTCCGGAGCAAAGAGGGAGTGAATGGGAGTGTCCCGCAGTGTGGGACGAGGCACAACAGGGTGCAAAACTGTGATTTACAGTGGAAGCACACACGCATGCACACAGACACACATCAATGGACACACACACACCCATCCATGCACACACCCACACACACACGCACACACACACATAAGTAAGCAATCCCAAGGGATAGACACTGACACTTACGCAGAAACACATACATATGAATGCATGCACATACACAAATATACACACACAAACGCACAAACACATGCCTGCATGCACATACACAGATATACCTACACACACAAAATAACACACACACACACACACACATTTTATCTCCTCCCCTCAATCTAGAATATCCTTCAGGAGCGGGAGAAGGATTAGATCGCCCCAGAGAGAGAGAGTGAGAGAGAGGGATGGACAGGGTAGGAAGCTGAGGAGAAGGGTAATGTGGGGGGGGGGGGGGGGTAAAGAGAGATGGAAAGAGATGGAGAGAGAGAGAGGAGAGAGGAGGAAGGGAGTCAGCTCCCTAATCCTGGTGGGGTTGGATAGAGATACAGCTACCTGGCCTTCTGAAGGCTTCACACTAACCGTGGACAGGTTTCCCCTGTTATCCTGAGGGATTTAAATACAGTGTAATGAACTCCACATCTCCACGGGATCCAATCACATGTCAGGAATACCAATCAGAAGACACGAGCACACGCTGGGAGACGGCAGAGTGGCTCTCTGTTTGGGTTGACATTACAATATGAGAATGTTGACCTCTTTGACTGAGAAATGATCATTAACTTACCTCCTCTGCGTGGGAAAATACTGCTGCTTATGTCCTGTGCAACACATGCAGTTTTTGATGATGGTTCAATACAATACACAAGTAAATACTAAATATTTGAGAATGAAATGCCCCTAAACCATCTATTATTAGTATTAATTCATTAATTAATTAGATAATTAATGAATTAGTTAATTAATGTTTCTCTTTATTTAATATATTCATATTTTTTTAATTTGAAGGTGAATAATGAGCCGGGGAAATCAAACCAACTCCAAATGACACAGACCCTACTAACACAACTGTAATGTTCAGCTAAAGGCACTGGGCCTTGTGTATAGATGTATATAGTGACCGTGTGCCTGTGTGTGTGTCCCAGGGTCCAGGGGCGAGGCCCTCCAGTCCGGGACCCTCCCCCGCTTCCTTGCAGGAGCCCGACGACGCCTACATCATCAAGAGCAACCCCATCCAGCTGCGCTGCCGGGCCCAGCCCGCGCTGCAGATCTTCTTCAAGTGCAACGGGGAATGGGTCCATCAGAGCCAGCACCTGGCCCAGGAGCACACCGACCTGGGCACCGGTATGAGCACACCACACACAACGCATGCACGCACGCACACACGCACGCACACACGCACGCACACGCACCGAGCACGCATGCACCGAGCACGCAGCACGCACGCACACATCCACTACTCACCCACGCATTCACTCACTCACTTACTCGCTCGCTCATAAACTCACTTACTCACTCACTCAGATATACACACACACGCACATGCAGACACACACAAAACTGGATACATACACACACACACACTGGATTCAGTGTAGCGCAGGGTTGGAAAAAAAAACTACAGCTTTATATATACAGTTTACAAACACGATCACATCCCAGTATACTACACTGTGCAGTGAGGCATGTACAGACACACACACACACACACACACACACACACACACACACACACACACACACACACACACACACACACACACACACACACACACACACACACACACACACACACACACACACACACACACCCACCCATGCAGTCGTGCACGCTCATGCGCATGCCGTACACCCTCGTCATAGAAACAACCTCCGACTTAAACTCAATCCTACGCATATAAAGTTCACAATTCTTGTACGTGCGTACACACACCTACACACATTACGCGGACACACACACACACACACACACACACACACACACACACACACACACACACACACACACACACACACACACACACGTGAGCACATATATAACCTCTAGCTCCAACTCAATCTCGGTGTGTGATGCAACCCGTTGATAAGTGGGCCGCAGGTTTGATCCCACCTTCATGTGGCTCCACGTTCGCGCCGAAGGAATTGAACTGGATCGACCCCGACCTTGATCAAGATTGGATTTCAATCGAGAAGAGTGATCATGATGACAAGCGTGGAGTTAAACACGTTGACTGGACGACCAGAAGAATGACGGGCAAAATCACACATTCACAGTTAAATTGTTTTAATCAAAACTTCCGCTCCAATTTGCGATAAATGTGGCAATCCTGAATTGCATAAAATCATGAAGTACGTGTACGGTTACGACACAGAAAAGTGTGGCCTCAAAATACCGTTCCTAATTGTGAATGTGAAGGCCATGACCAACAATTCTGATGGCTATCCCCTGTTATGTCGTCACTGGCCCCGTCGTTTATACACCCGCTCCCATCTGTCTCCTTATCACCAGTCACCATCGCTCTCTTTCGTCTCTCTTACTCACTCTTGCCATCTCTCGCCCTCTTTATCGCCCTCTCTCGCCCTCTCTCTCTCTATCTCACCCTCCTCTGGGACAGATGGGGCAGATAGGGGAGGAAATGAGAGAAAGACGGGGGAGAGAACGGGAGAGGAATGGGAAGGGGATGGAGGGAGGGAGGGAGGGAGGGAGAAATTGTGAGAGAGATAAAGAGAGATGGAGAGAGAGAGACAGAGTGGCTGTGAAAGTGCGGGGAGGGCAGCAGAGAGAGTAAATAGCAGGCAATGCTGCTTTCCCCCTACACACACACACACACACACACACACACACACACACACACACACACACACACACACACACACACACACACACACACACACACACACACACACACACACACACACACACACACACACTGCTGCCAGACATTGAGAGATGGATCTTTATTCTAGACTAGCATGCCAAATATATACTGTGTATATATATATTTTTTTTTATTCAGCACTTTCTGATCTCATCTGCAGCTAATATAGGATACTGTATATTTGCACAGAGTGTGCCAAGTATTGGGCTGGTCATGCTGTGATGTCAAATAGAGTGTGTGTATATATTCACCAGCCTCATATTTGTTATATTTAATTTACGACTCTTTAATGGTATTTTTAGGATCTCTTGCAGCAAAATAATGTAGGCCTACCTGTTTCCGTAAAGGCTAATATTTGTACTGTAATACAAACTAACTAAAATTACATATTGTAGCATGTTATTCTAACTTCTAATGCAAAATAAATAAAACAGCTATCATGAATAAATGAAGGATTAATCATGGACCAAATAGAATACTACACAAGGCATAATTTATGCCTTGACATTTTATTAAATAAACATGATAGTCCATGAATCCTGAAGTCATTGGCAATTCCATATTGCTTGAATATAAACATTGCTTGAATATAAACATATACAAAATAAATTGCTAACTTAGTCAATCAGAATGTAATGAACATACATTATTCATAAGTCTGGATTCTTGGTTAATAACCTCCACATTGCTATCGTCATCCCCACATATTCTCGATAACCTTCAACGTGGAAGTATTACAATGTTCACTGAGTAATAGGGAAACTGGCCAAATGGCTGCATTAATCATGAAGGTAGCCTTACACACACTGTTGGGATCTGTTTAATATTGAAACTTACTATGTGTGTGTGTTTACAGAATTTGTTTCTATATATTCAAACACAAAAAGGGGCTCAACTTAATGACTAATGATGAAAGAACTACAGATAAATAAATCAATTATCAATTATTTATGATATAAACTCCAGGAAATAGTTCCCAATCAAAAGGATTTGTAGGGAAAAATGACTGGAAGGGTGTGAATACTTCAAAAATAATAATTCAATTTCCTCCAGGTAAAACGTCTTTTATTGGTTTTACCTGAACACAAATCCAGCTATGCAGTTATTTATAGTTCTCATACTGATGGTCGAACACATACGGAATCCAGAGAGTGCTTTCAAAGCCCAACTTTATCATGTATTTGTTCATTCATTCATTCATTCATCATTCATATCCTCTGTATTATTATGGACGAGTAAAATATTCATCCACAAGTCACCAAACTTCTTTTAATGAGCTTGTGTGGTGTGGTTAGGATGAGTAGTGGCCATTACTCCCAAGACTTTGGATTAGGAGGAGATGGGAGCTTCAAAGCCATAGCAGCTTGATATTCCTCCATTACCCATTTACATTTAGGGCATTTAGCAGACGCTTTTATCCAAAGCGACTTACTATAAGTACATTTGTCATAAGAAGTGCAACAATATATCGCTGTCGGTACAGTAAGGATGTTCATAGAACCAAGTGCAAGTACAAGAATCGCTAGGCTAACCAATTCCCCGTGTTACAGCAATGATAGCAGCTACTGCAGTTGCTACACATTTAAGTACTATAATACAATAAAACGCAATACAATACAATGTACAATGGTGGCCAGGAGGGGGAGGGTGGCTATGCAGAGTCGAGGTGGACTCTGAAAACAGGTGAGTCTTGAGTCTTTTTTTGGAAGATGATGAGCGACTCTGCGGTCCTGAAAACGGCAGGGAGCTCGTTCCACTACTGAGGTCCCAAAACCGAGAAAAGTTCTGACTCGACCTTTGCTAGCTCTTAGTGATGGAGGTACCAGACGTCCAGCTGAGGTAGTTGAGCGGAGGGATCGAGCTGGGGTGTTTGGCTTTACCCAATGCTTGGAGGTAGGCAGGGGCAGTTCCGTCGACTGCCTTGTATGCTAGTACCATCGTCTTAAATTTGATGCGAGCTACTACAGGGAGCCAGTGGAGGTCCCGGAAGAGGGGGGTCACATGAGAGGACTTGTAGGTTGAACACGAGTTCATGGCGCTGCAAAGGTTTAATCGCAGAGGCAGGAAGTCCAGCTAGGAGCGAGTTGCAGTAGTCAGGGTGAGAGATGACCAGTGATTGGACTAGAAGCTGAGCTGCTTCCCTTGTGAGGAAGGGCCGGTTTCTGCGGCTGTTGTAAAGTGCAAATCTGCCTGCCAGAAACCGACTGACCCTGCGGGAACGCACATCGGGGTGGTACCTACACGCCCATCGGGGTGGTACCTACTCTCTCCACAGCAAAAGACCGCCTCCGACGGGAACGCCGTCGTTATTATTACTACTACTACTACTTTATTATTATCATCTTACAGCGGCAGCAGCAGAAATACAATAAGCATACCGCCAATTAATCTCCTGATGGTTTATTGAAAGACAAGTTGTAGCCTACGACAGGAACGACAGACTACTCCTCAATACAACGTATCCATGCAGTTCTGCTGTGGCGCTGGTGCAGCGGGTGGGCGTGGTTTGCTGTGGAGAGAGTAGGTACCACCCCGATGGGCGTGTAGGTACCACCCCGATGGGCGTTCCCACTGGGGTCAGTCGTTTTCTGGCAGGCAGTCGTTTTTCGGCACGACACCGGTTTCTGCGGCTGTTGTAAAGTGCAAATCTGCAGGATCGGGCCACCGGCCGCAGTGATGTTTGCGGTGCAGCATAACTGATTGTCCGATACCACACGTTGCCCAGAATGGGTTACCTTACCCATTACCCACAACGGTGGCCGACACCCCATCAAACAGCTAATCTGTTAAACAGCTAAAATGAAATAGTGTAGTGTTCACGTTATAGTTGACATTCACACATTCTCACATAGTCACAAACACACCTAAATTAATTCAATAACTCTGGGAGCAATCATTTCATTTTTAGATTTCAGATTTGAATCCTACGGTTGTGATGCAACAGTTTGGTAATTTCACGGCAGATAAGAGAACTACTGGAGCATACGTATAAAAGCAATGATTGATGGCCAGAATTTGTGTCATAAACCAGAGCTATGTTGCTTTCAACACAATTAGCAATCACTCAGCCAAGTTAGAAAAGCATTTGTTCAGATTTAGCTCCCTGTTGTGTTTTCCTTCCCACTCTAACCTTGCCAAGCTCTGTTTGGCTCTGTTTGTTTTCCACCAGAGCAAGCCGACCAAATCCTGTTGAGCAAACGTTCTGCTTTCTCTTCTGCTTAATGTACTGGTTGCCATGTTGTAGTACAACCCCCCCTATGGGGCTGCTTTGCATCATGTCTGCCAGGCTTTGCTTGCCAGACATGCTGTGGGATTTACTACATGATGTTGCCTGTCACAAAACTTGCATTTGCTCCTAGTTTGGCTCACGTTGCTACCCAGGAGCTCTATACAAGCCACAGTGAACTGAAATCTAAAGAAACCAAAGAACAGAACATATTGTTTGTGCACGGTTCCTGCTGTGTCATGGCTCTGCTGCGTATGTTATAGTTGGTGTTTGTGGTAACGGTGAGTCAAAGCCAGCACGTGTCGTTAGAATCATTCAGTGAGTTACCACCAGGGTATTCCCTGCTCACGCTCAACACACACAAAACATAGTTTGTATTGATGAATTGTTCATCATTATTCGTGTATAAAATGAGTTTGCGGTGGAAAATGCAGCTGCAATTATTGTCCATAGTCGTCTGAACAATGTATTGGCGGTTGTTGCCGCGGTTACGCCTGTGTCGTTGATCTTGCTGTCGTTTCTCAGCCCAGGGGGCACTGGGGATGAGTTCTAGGATCAACATTGTTAGCCATGAAAAATTATACCATGAATGAATGTCTCAAACATCTCCCGGTTATAAATATTCATAAATAATGCCATGTATAGTGTACTGTCCCAACAGATATATCAATATAACCCGAGTGTGATCTTACTATTGTTATTCCACATAAAGCCTTCTCAACTTGGGTCATACTGTTGTTAAACGAGGTCAAACCCCTCCTAAGTCATCTTGTGAATAAGTTATGTTATGGCCTTACGAATCATTTTGTTTTCTCACATTGGGAATTAAGTTATGACATTAAGAAGTAATTTAGTTGAATCTTATTGTGAATAAAGTTATAAGTTAGGACATTATAAAGTAATATAGTTGAGTCGTATTTGGAATAAGTTATAAGTTATGACCTTACGAAGTTAGATTGTTGAGTTGTATTGTGTATACAATTATGTTGAGTTATGAAATCATTGAGGTAGACTGTTGAGTCATATTGTGAATGTTATGCTCAGTTAGAGTGTTATTGAGTTATATTATTAAGTCATATTGTGATCGTATTGCATTATGAGGATAGGAAATTACAGATTATAGTAAAATTCTTCCTAGTCGATATTGTGACTTAGATAGTTGAGTCAAGTTGTGTTTAGTAAAATGATTGAGCCAGCCGTCACTCTAGGGACAAATGTATTTATAGAATTGAGTGATCCATGATGTTTATCCTGTGTGTGTGTGTGTGTGTGTGTGTGTGTGTGTGTGTGTGTGTGTGTGTGTGTGTGTGTGTGTGTGTGTGTGTGTGTGTGTGTGTGTGTGTGTGTGTGTGTGTGTGCATGTGTAAATATACATCAATATTTCTCCACACATGTATATCATCAAGGGTGTTTTATTAGATGCTGCAAATACACTACAGGGAATCCGAACATATGTGACACATAATTCAATCAACATGAATGTGGGCTTCAACTTTACACAAATGGGAGAGATGGTTCAGATATTTCTGCATTTGAATGACCTATGCTGCCCGGCAACGTTTCAATACTCCCGTTTTTCGTAACAGAAATACCATGATTTATAAGATAGATATCCATCCATCCATCCAATGTTCATCACGTTTATTTGCAAATGATCTGTCAATCGTCATCAAGCATAACAACTCTTTATAAAGAAGATTGTCTACTCATATCATCATCAAACATTGAGTGTATAAAAAAATATATATATATATACACAGCATATACAGCATTGAGAGTCATGGTCCTTTGTTTTAGTTTAGACTACAATAAGTGCATAATAGTGGATGAGGATGACGTGCCACTGGCAGGCTATGTTGTGTGACGACGTAAACCTTGGATGCTGGTTCATGGTTGAAGAAGCGAGGGTGATTCGTACTCGCGGCGTGTGGATATTGCAAGGCAGTTTTCACTGTCCTTAGCCCACTACCCATTGAAGCCCGTGCTGTGTTACCTTTCATGATTCCCATATTTGGGACTATTTATAAAGGATTATAGTATCAGAACAAACTCTCCAAATGCAGTGTGAGTTCGGAACTACATGATCAAAATGTCAATATGGATGTATTTTTCAAATACAATACTGTCGTTTATATTTCCTCATCCTTGTCCAATTGGTAAGCCCTTTGATGCCAGCAGTCTGGCTCGACACACACACACACACACCACACACACACACACACACACACACACACACACACACACACACACACACACACACACACACACACACACACACACACACACACACACACACACACACACACACACACACACACACACACACACACACACACACACAGACACACAGGAACTGACTGCTACTAATACATAGTCATAGAGGGACTTTGGACTAAAGCCTATACCGTCCGAGGGGCCTGAAGTTTGCAGGAAAAAAGTTGACAAGCGGTACAAAAATAGCCCGTCTTAGCCATGAAGTGCAGTATATCAAAGCACTTATGCCAAATGTACAAAGTAAACGACTAAGACAACAAACAACATTAGAGTCACAAGGTAAGAAGTGAGATCTCACGAGCCAAAGGGAGGTTATTCTGGGTGGAAGACCTTGTTTCAGGGCGCCGCGATGAGAGGGAGTGTTGGGATGGTGAGACTTAACAACACCGCTGCGTGGGCGAGATAAGGGAGAAGAGGGGGGAGCGGGGGTTCAGCCATCCACCCAGAACTGAAAAGTTGATACTCGGATGGAGAGATAGGAGGAAGAGGAGGAGGAGGAGGAGGGCTGAACGGGGGGTAGAGGAGAGATAAGGCGACAGAGGTGAAGGAGTGGAGGAGAGCGGAGTTGTGGCTCGTGGGAGTCCACCGCTGGGCGCTTCAATTACAGCCAACGCTCCCAGAGTTATCCCCGACCCCCAGAGTGGACCGGAGGAGACGGGGAGCCTGTGTGTGTGTGTGAAATGAACTTTTCTTAACAATGGATTTTCTGTGCGCAGCATAAAGTTGCATACTGAATATTAAAGTGACAGTGTATCAGATTGAGCCCCTCCCAGTGAGACGGACGGGACACTTCCAGAACTAGTGTCAACTGTCACTGTCACTGGCTGGGCAACTGCGTGATGCTACCTAGCCTAGCTCGGCCGGCCGGGTGGCCTGAGTGGGAGGGGCTCCAGGAGTGTCGATAGTACCATCATTGTAAACAAAGAGAGATACGAGGGGTCAAGGTGTTTCTGGGGCGCCCCATGGTGTACCTGGGGCGGCTGCTGGGCGGAGGATGGCTTGAAGTGTGGAACACAGGCAGCCGTACTCAGTGTGGATTTAGTCGAAGAATCAGCAAAAGAGAGACTGGGAGTGGAGTGAGGGGGAGAGGGAGGGGGGGGCTGGGGGACGAAGGGAGGGAGAGGTGGGTTGGGGTGTGTGTTTTGATGGGGGGGGATGGGAGGGAGTGAGTGAGGTGGGGAGAGGGGTGAAGAAAATAATCGAGGAAGAGAGATGGAGAATAAATAAATCGAATGGGAAACAGGTTCAAGAAAGGTGGAGCAATAAATAGAGAGAGTGAAAGAAAGAAAGAAAGAAGACGTGAAAATAAAGGTGAGAGGGAGCGAAAGGGCTGAGGCAAGGTGGTACGCAGGCGATCAAGGAGAACCAGGGCATTAATGTATCTCTTTGCACAAATAAAAAGCTCCCTTTTCCTCCTGGAGTGGGAGTGCTGGAGGTGGAGTGAAGAGCAGAGGCGAGAGAGCCAGTTGGAGAGTTAAGGGTGGGGGATGCCTCTTCAAAGCCAGCGATCAGGTTTTCCTGGCGTGTATCCTGAGCCATGGACCTTGGGGTGGGGGGGGGGGAGTGGGCAGAGTCAGAACCAAAAAAAGCCGGGGAGAAAGAAATGGAGAAAGAAATCTGTATTTTCTTCGAATCAACTATGGATGTAACCTAACGGTTACCGGTGTAACGGTAAACCCCGATATAAATGTTGTCAATAGCAATTACCGTTTTCACTTCAAATAAAATTATTATCTCAGTGGATAGCCGTGCCAGCGGTTATCCACTGAGCAGATTGTGCAAGAACAGTGTTCATGTGTACAGTTTTACATTTGAATAAAAGAAAATAAGTGTATAATAAGACGGTATATAATAAGTGGTGTTTCTTTGATTTGTTTACACATTGTTCTTTATGTCTTGAATGTTTGAACCGGCACTACTGTAAATGTTCCCGACAAATAAGCTGTTTATATGCTTAACACTTGTTCCTTTGTTAAAAGTGGCACTTTTGATAATATAATATATGAATAAATATAAACACCGTTACACTTTCTTAAAACTTTCAGTTTGCGTAGGCCTATCACTGCTTTCTGGACATATTGAACACACTTTTAAAAATACCGCGATAATACCGAAAACCGGGATCATTTTGGTCACAATAACCGTAAGCTTAAATTTCCATACTCTTACATCCCAATAATCAAGATAATGAGAGATGTTTGAAATTCCTCCTATTTTTTCTTTTTCTTTTTTTTTTCTGTTGAATTGAATTTTCATGGGGAAATAATTCTCTTTTTTTATGTTGAACAACGGGATTTTTGAAGGTCACACAGCGTGTTGTTGTCCTCCTCTTCCTCTTTGATCGGCGTATTCAACCTGCCCTTCACTCAGGAAAACGTTGGTCAGAGGAGGGACTTCAGCCTGTCTTTGACTAGTCTACACCTTGGTTGTTTCTCACACACACACACACACACACACACACACACACACACACACACACACACACACACACACACACACACACACACACACACACACACACACACACACACACACACACACAAATGACTAACATTTTCTGTGACTTCTACATTCATATTCATGTAGAACGTAAAGCTATTGGTACATTCATAGCTCAGTGTTTTTAATCCCAGAGCCCCCAATCCCCCTAAAAGGATAAGCCCCAACACACTTCTAGGTCAGCCATATGTTAAAAGGCTCATTGTGTTCTGACCTCGCAACCAGCCGTTCATCACTGGTTCGATGTACCATTTTAAGAGGGGGGATTGACAATATACGGAATAATATCAAAACCCGATTGAATGAGTTGGGTCTTTTCATATGAAACAATTTGAGCCAATTGTATTGCGTGTTTATGGAGAGCAAAACAATTAGCTTAATGGCTTCGCTGTGCGATTAGCATTCTCCTTGTTTTCCAGTTTTTTTATGCTCATGAGTCAGCGCCGCATTAAGAGATGAAATTATATTTAGAGCGTATCTTGTTTCTGTAATTTGACACGTTTCAGAGTTCAACAGTATTAAGTGGACAAACTGTAGGAGGGATGTGTTTTGATCGGTATGGAAATTTAATGAGTAGAGTGCTGCCGTCCATTGGTTACTCCGAAAAAGATGAGACCCCATGAGGTTTTGGCCGTTACAAAAATTTGATTGGGTTTCAGTTTATGTAAAATAAACATAACATGGGGCGCAGGATGGGTGATTGACTCCCAGTGTAAGGGTTTGGGGTTCAAACCAGTGGTGTAGTGGGGATTTTTTTGGTGGGGGGACTATGCATGATACCATTCAACCATTCGCAACCATTCAGAAGTTTTAGGTTTGTTACTTGCCAAATATAGAAACTATATGAACATGTTTAATAATAATGCTTCTTTCTCACATATTACAACACTAGGCCTACCTACAGGTCTAGTAGGACTCAATTAATGGACTGCATCACATGGGTCAGAAACGTACAGAAACATACGTAAGAGATAACGAGCGACAGAAACCGCGGAACTCGAACACCAAGAACACAGCTGGACATAATGAGTCGTCAACAAAGGTGATGGCCGTTTTATTATCGAGGACACACGGGGAGAGCTAGACGTCAGGGAGTCCCTAGAAATGACACTCAGAAGTATCAGCTGATGTGGTAAAACATCACTTGGGTTTTGTGTTGCTTTAACATTGAACAAACTGCTTGGTTGAAAAAAACCAAAAATAACATACTTATCAGGAATATGCTGGGAGTCTATTCACAAATCAGACTTTAGATGAATCATTTTAATTCTGATAGCAGGCCAGCTGAAATCTGGTTGAACGGGCGTTTCGATTTCTTTTCTCTGTATTTGTTTCGACCAACCATGTTGCTGGAGGCGGGGATCTGTAAGCCAGTAATCGATGAACAGCAACACAAACTCGGCCAGCACTAGTAAAGTTCTCCTGGTGGAAAAGAGAGTTACGCTTAAACATCCTGTCCAGACACAGACATTGTTCGTTAAAGCGTATGTTAAGCCTCTACTCATTACCGGGTGAACTGCCCACTAGAGAAACACACTTCTTCAAATTCTCCTCTGGAATCCCAGAACCACAAGACGTGACTCCGCCTCCTTTCAGTCATTGGCTTCCGACTTTGTCCCGCCTCCCACCCGTCAGTCACGACAGTGGCCTTCCTTCTCCATCCAGGGATGAAGTTCCGCGAGGTCCTGATTAACGTGTCGCGGCAGCAGGTGGAGGACTTCCACGGGCCCGAGGACTACTGGTGTCTGTGTGTCGCCTGGAGCCACCTAGGGACGTCCAAGAGCCGCAAGGCCAGCATCCGCATCGCATGTGAGTGGGGGGGCTTTGTGTGTGTGTGTGTGTGTGTGTGTGTGTGTGTGTGTGTGTGTGTGTGTGTGTGTGTGTGTGTGTGTGTGTGTGTGTGTGTGTGTGTGTGTGTGTGTGTGTGTGTGTGTGTGTGTGTGTGTGTGTGTGTGTGTGTGTGTGTGTGCTCCTCCTGATCCGCTCTGCTCTGCTGTTTCCTTCCAGACCTAAGAACTTTGAGCAGGACCCCCAGGGCACCGTGGTGCCCCTCAAGGCCATGATCGTGCTGCACTGCCGGCCCCCAGTGGGCATGCCATTGGCCCAGGTACGGCGCCTACCTCCCCTCCCCCCCCTCCACACCCAACCTCAACCTCATGTGTTCGCAGATGATTGTGTACATAAAATCAATAGCAGGTGCGGGGCTGGGTTTAGCTATTTTTTGATGTACTGGTTTAAGCACCTTGTTATTTCTAATGTTACACACACACACACACACACACACACACACACACACACACGCGCACACACACACACACACACACACACACACACACACACACACACACACACACACACACACACACACACCTCCTGCCCTCTGCTGTTAGTTAAGGCCAATCAGCTTCAAAAGCACAGTTGCACCTTTCCACCCGCCCCAGGACACAGAAGAATGCATCAGTAATATAGTAATATATTAGTTATATAGTAATAAATCAGTAATAAATCTTTGATATCTTAACACATCGTAAGTAAGTAAGTAATATATCAGTAATAAAGTAAAGTATCAATAATATAGTTGTATATCAGTTATAAAGTAATACAGCAGTTATATAGTACTATGTAAGTAATATAGGAATACATCAGTAATATAGTGATATATCAGAAATATAGCGTCAGTGATATCTAAACCCCAAGCATTGTTTATAGTTTATGTTATGCAGCAGAAGGAATTTCTCGCGAAAACGTATTGAGATGGATCTCTCTCTCTCTTGATCCCCCACTTCCTTCATACTACCTTCCTGTTATCCTCATTCTGCCCTCTCTCTCTCTCTCTCTCTCTCTCTCTCTCTCTCTCTCGTTTTCTCCACCTCACTCTAAACCTTTCGCTCCTTTATTCTCTCTACTTATTTCTCCTCCTCTCTTAGATCCCGTCTCTCTCTGTGTCTCTCTTGCTCGCTTCTTCCTGTTTTTATCTCTCGCTGTCGCTCTCTCTCTCTCTCTCTCTCTCTCTCGCTCTCTCTCGCTCTCTCTCTCTCTCTCTCTCTCTCTCTCTCGATTAAAACTATAATGGCATCGATATCTGTCTGGATTATGTGCGACAATATTAAATTGCTCCACGCTGAGCTCTCCATCTGTCACTGGACGCGTTCTGAAAGATGTATCCGACTGCTACCTTTTTGTTTGTGTGCGTGTCTGTGTGCAATGAAAGATTCACAACACACAAATGGAGCATTGGTGTACACACCACCCCCTTCTCGACAACCCAATAGTGATGCATCAATACCTGATGCATCATTCATAGAAACTCAGGGTAAAAAAGACAATGTTTGCAGTAAATAATGCAACAACAAATATGTCTCTTCTCTGGGTATTGCCATAACAATACCCTTTACAACCACAAAGGCTTGGTGGTTGTGCCTTCCCTAACCCTCCTCCCACACTGGTTTGAGGGTGTCTGAGAGGTGGCTACTGTGGTAGTGTATCAGGCAGCTCTGGGATAGTGGGGAGAGGGGGAACAGGAATCTTAACAAGAACCAGGACCATGATGTTATGTTTTGTGGCGGGATGGTGCAGGGCAGTGGTTCCCAACCTTGGGGTCGGGACCCTACTCGGGGTCCCCTGAGATGCACTCTGGGTCGCGGGGGATTGCAGACGTAAGCTTTAGATGTTTGATGATCCATTTTAGCAAACCTTTTTAATCTCATAGAAGTCATGATTATAGGAAATAATTGACTCATAGCCCGGAGCAAACTGCCTCTTATCACTTAGTGTGTGGTAGAGCGATGCGATGAACTTCTCCAGGACATATATGTTATAATTGTTTTTTGGAGGTAAAAACAATCTGTGTTCACAAAAGTTGAAGTTGGGGGATGCCAACATTTCCAGAGCTTGAAATGGGGTCAAGGGCCAAAAACAGTTGGGACCGATTGGTGTGGCTGTTTCACTCCCAGCTGAATGATTCTGGCTTGGATGTCGGCAGCTTACCCTTATCACCCTTGTGCGAGAGGCCAAATCCTGACCTAATGTTAACATATTCTCAACTGGATTCAGTCTGTAGAGTGCTTCAGATACAAGTGTCCCTAACTGACCTAACTGAGTCATTCAGAGTCCTAAATATTCAGAGACAACTTTGCTCCAGGTTCTGGCATCTGCTGCAGCGGTGGGCGATTTGTTTAATTGCTTAACTTTATTTAAGGCCAGAGATCACGGCAGATTTCGACTTATTTTGCTTATTTTGTTCCAGGGTCTTGCATCTGTTGTAGCATTGTGATCATTCGTTTAATTGCTCATCACGATGACACAATGGTCGACTGAACCACATTTAAATATTCAAGTGATTGCTTTTTCACAAATGTTGAGTTGAGTTTCAAGTCTTTATTAATAAAACTCCTTCTCTCTCTGTCTCTTTCTCTCTCTCTTTCTCTTTCTCTCTTCTCTTTCTCTCTCTCTCTCTCTCTCTTCTCTCTCTCTCTCTCTCTCTCTCTCTCTCTCTCTCTCTCTCTCTCTCTCTCTCTCTCTCTCTCTCTCTCTCTCTCTCTCTCTCTCTCTCTCTCTCTCTCTCTCTCTCTCTCTCTCTCTCTCTCTCTCTCTCTCTCTCTCTCTCTCTCTCTCTCTCTCTCTCTCTCTCTCTCTCTCTCGCCCTCTGCATTCTCCCCTTTACAGATATGATATGAGCGAAATCCAATATTACTTGAGGAAAACAGAGTTTATAGAGATCATTTCACAGGGCCTTCCCTTTAGTAAAGAGAGAATGATTTCAATGACGTGTAGGTTTGTATATGTCTTTATATATGGATACTTTGAGGGTAATCATCATGCTCCGTACTCTCATACTCAAAACAAACCTTCTATATGACCACCCACCAAAAGACTAACAAATAAACAAACATCAATTTCCATCCATTAAAGCCTAATTAGTGGGGTTTTGCACCCAAATGGGATTTATCATTAATAAATTCTTCCCAAAGTTCACCCAAAGCACTTCAAATGTAATTATTATGTAATGAACATAAACATTTCCTCAGACACGTGGGGGGATGGGGACAGGATTTGTATCCTGTCTCTTGTTATGTTATTGGTGGATTCAAATAAATAATTAAAGTGTGTGTGTGTGTGTGTGTGTGTGTGTGTGTGTGTGTGTGTGTGTGTGTGTGTGTGTGTGTGTGTGTGTGTGTGTGTGTGTGTGTGTGTGTGTGTGTGTGTGTGTGTGTAAGATTTGGAGAAGGCAGAGCAAAACATAATTTCAATCAATGTTTTGATTGAAATGAATTGAGCAACGTGAAAAAACGCAATCTTACCATACCTATCTAATTACCTTCCTGTCACTTCCACTTCCCACGGAATAGAGGCAGAGACTTTGGGCCCACAGTCATGGAGTTATTAGTTGTTATCCTCCCACCGGAAAAAAAGGTCATTATTCAGATGTTTTTTGGGAGCCTCGCCTTGTTGGTCAAGGTGAAGCTACAACGCGGGCTGGTAAATAAATGGCATTTATTAGCATTAGTTCAGACGGCTTTGTACCAGATTGAAATAATAACACTACTAGTATTAAACGTTGCTATTTCGGCTATTCACAGACGGTCTAGAGCGATTGTGGAGTTCAGACACCATTATTCTTTTAGATTAATTCTGTATTGTTGTGTGTTAGCTACCACCTGTAGCAGCACAGCTGGACTGGGATGGAGGTCAACGGGTCAAGCTGTCCATCATTTGAACCCATCCAGAACCAGAACCCCTGTAGGCTGCTGTTCCCCAGCAAAGCCAGCGGCAACTATCATGGGCAGTGGTCCATACACGCCAGCATTCTGACACAGATGTTTGATTACAAAAAGTATTCATTTATTACATAGGGTCATCATTTCCCTGACCCTCCAAACACTGCAATATTATTTTCTTTATTTAGTTAAACAAAATTTACAAAATCAAATCTTATAGATTATTCCACTAATCAAACACAGTCGCACTGATGCTTTCAACTAAAGCACCGCTCCTCGTGTGTCGTATCGGCGCCGCTGTAATCGAGGGTGTGCATCAAATCGCTTAGAAGAGGCACATCCCGACTAACTTGTGAAACTGTCACTAGATTGACTCTCAAGGAAGACTGCGTCCTCATCACGCTACAAACGAAACAGACATGAGAGCGGCCTGTGTGTGTTGTGTGTGTGCCCGGCTTATTAACACACACTGCTATCTTAATTGGAAGAAACTTTCCAATTTCTTCAGCCTTTGGCTTATCAGGCTGCTTTGAGGCCCCTTATCAGGCGGCTTTGAGGGGGGGGGTCTCACATTCTGCAGGGACTACACAACGGGCCCACCAAAACTGTTTCCACTGTAGTTCAAAAGTTTGGTTAAGGGTCACGATAGTTTGGGATTTATCTGAGCATTTTGTTATATATTTGATTTGTTATGTGTTTCATTATATGGAAAGACATTTAAGCCAATGTTAAATAAATAAATACATCAACAAATAAATACGGTTACACAATTAATAATATGGCTATTGAATAAATGAGGCAATGAATATATACATACATATAAATATATAAATGATTCAATATAGTTAAAACAATAAATATATATATATTTGAAAGGGTCCCACATGCAGGGCCGCCGCTCGCCATACGCAGAGTATGCAGAGCGCGTAGGGCCCCAAGTGCCTAGCGGGGCCCCCAAAATTATGATAATTATTAAATTATTACATTACAAAATATAGAAATTAGTTATGAACAGGCCAACCGTTTTTCTTTCTAAATCACTCAATTCGGGCAAATTACATGTTTTTACCTGACATATAAAATGAGTCGCCCCCCGCTTCCCTGAAATGGTACAGCCTTCAAAGCTCTCGTCTTTTAGCATTGGAGGCTGAGCATCCTTTCTCAGGGCAGTTTTTCTAAACTGAAACTCATTAAAACATATCTACGGTCAAAAATGGGACAAGAACAGAGTGGCACAGGGTGTATTATGATGACTTGTTGAGTGATTTTGCTGCCAGAAAAAGTCGTCGTGCACCTTTGTAAAGCCTCCTGCAATTGCTGAGAATGCGCACGCAATTTAGTATTGCACACTATCCAAGAGTTACAGTTCTGCATCGTGCATGGAAAATATTTTGATGAGGATAATACTGCACTTTGAGGTAGTTTTTGGGTGTGTGAAAAAAAGTTGTGTGTGTGTTTGTCCGCTTTGATGACTTCCTTTTATACCTTATTCATGTGCATAATTATTGTAGTTCAACTTTGGAGCCTGCGGTTGTTATTATATTGTAATGCTGCTGTTAATGTGAGTGTGTGTGTGGGGGGGGGGGGCTCCCTGACCAATTTATGACAAATTATGCGGGCCTCCAAAAGCTTAGCAGCGGGCCTGCGACCATGTGTGAGTGTGATTAGCCATTACAAGCTACAACATTAGAAAATCTGAAAAATCTGCCTTTTCCTGTGTTTTTTGACATTACAAGTGAGTAATGGCTTGTAATGGCCAATCACACTCACACCTGGTTGTGAGGGCCCTTTAAAAAGGAGCTTTTAAAAAACAATGAATAGTAATAGGGGGCCAAAAAGGCCCTGGGTTCGACATTAAAGTCTGCATTGGCCTTGACCAGCAGGCTTCACTTAGCAAGATGCTGAACTCCCTTACTTCCCTTACTTACTTGCGAAAATTCACTTTGGATTCCAGGGTTGGCTAAACGCAAAAGTAAAAAAGAAAAACTCAAACCCACAAGTAAAGAACATCAAACCTGGCCTTCGTAGCACTCAGAGGGAGGGAGAAGACGCAGAAGAGGATTAAAAAAGGCTCTAAAGCATCTGGGAGGTGTTCCCTTTGAGTGTGAATGACTCACCTGGCAGCGTGAGGGTTGCTGGTTCGAATCACGTGGCAAGGTCGACACCTCCGTCAATGTGAAACTCTGTGTGTGGTAAATTTGATGTGCTTCACATCCATTGTGAAGCACTCTGAGCTCCCATGAGGTTAGACTTTATAGGTGCGTTCCAAAAAAATCACAAAATACATAGTGTATGAAATCATGGATCCAATCCACGAGAGTCTTGTGACAGTGCTGCAGAGATCAGACGGAGGGTCGTTGAACGCCGGAGAAGGGGGATATGGGGGACAGCTGGGTGACGCCTCTCTGGCGTGTTGGACTCCGTTAACCAGCTGGACGTCAGTGGAAGTGACTCGCAGTGTCTCCGCAGCTCCTCAGAATGTCACTGCGGCCGAACTGGAACCCAAAGAACACCTTAAACCTGATCCAAGCCACCCTCGACACCAGGACATGTCAAAACCCTGTTTCATATTGGCCCAAAGATGAGCATTAAAAGCACGCAGGAAAAGTTGGTTCTGGATGGATTCGTAGGGAGACTAAAATACTGTCAGGCACTCCCCACACTCCCACAGAGAGTAAACACTGCATCACAGGATGTAGTGTGTTTTGGATGGAGCCGGGGTGTCTTTTGAAGTGTCAAACTGACATGATGAGTTGGTGAGGGTGCAAACGAGTCCTCTGGGGAGCTCCGGGTTATCTTTAATCATAGTTGGTGCATGGATATGAAAGACCCCCCCCCCCCTAATATTATGAAAGAGGACACCTGCTCCTAGATTAATCACATGATCAATCAACTAAGTGTCAGAAGGAGGCCTCATTAATTGAAACTTGATGGATCCGTGGACGGATGTGGTTTTTATTTTTTGTGTTTCCAAAATATCGTACAGTAAGGTTGTAACTGTACACAAAAGTCACGGTTTGGTAGGTAGCTCGGTTTTGAAGTCACGATACGGTAAAATAGGTACCGTGGGAAAAAAAAACAGAGAATGGCCGTAGATCAGCAGCAATGAAAACACCAATACACTTGGTTATGGCATTTGCCCGTTCTGAATTCCCAGACAGGGGTTGTTGAAATAGTGTTTTCAGCTGTGTTTGCACAGCTTGTTTTTTTTTCACAGCAACAGTAAGACAGTAACACCTGGATGGTTCAAATGCATGTGCATGTGTATGTGTACGTGCATTGCATGGACATGGAGAGCCCTCTCCGTAGCCGGAGAGCCTGTCGGAGAACCTCTCCGTAGCTTACGTGCGCATTCAATATTTTTTAACTATCCGTCAACGAAATGGAGACGGCAAGGGCTGTGATTGGTCCTCTAACAAAATAATTTACGGAATCACTTCTCTGGTTTGACTTTGCCCCTATTTTATTTTGTACATTGTTTACTTTGCACATTAAGGACCAATACAACACGCTTTGGAAGTTTATTTACAACACTACTTACATGATTTGTTGTCAACATATAAGATCGACCAGGCGGAGAATTGCATTGCGTTAACCACCGAGAAGTGCCTGTTCCATGACGGTTCGGTACAAATACGTGTATGGTTACACCCCTAGTATACAGTATAATTTACCCTGAAGCATTTTGACATGTACCGTGGACGAGGACCCTTGCACTTGTGTGTGTGTGTGTGTGTGTGTGGTGTGTGTGTGTGTGTGTGTGTGTGTGTGGGTGTGGGTGTGTGTCTGTGTGTGTTTTTGGTTGTGTGTCTGTGTGAGTTTGTGTGTATGTGTCTGTTTTTGTGTACATGTATGTACTTGTGTTTGCTTGTGCGTGCAGCAGATATATTGCTTTCATTACTATTTGGTTAGAATGATTTAGTTTTGTTAATAGTAACCCTGCATGGGGTATGGGCTCATCAGTGAGAAATAATCATGTTTCATACTCGATAGCAGACTTAATTATAACTCCCGACGATCAATAATCAAAACGGTAATCTTGTAAATCCAATCCGGAATTTTAGCAGGTTGGAAGAATGTTTGAAGGCCTGTTTTATCTTGTGATTGTAGGGGGACTCAATCTTTGCTTTTCTACCAGGTGGATTCTATTTTAAACCTCCATCCTAATACCCCTTAAAACAATGATTCTGTTTTTTTACGGAAGGATTGAATGCCTTTGAAGCAATTTCTTGCTTCTTAAACAATGCAGCGTTCTGTCTGGTGCCACACAGCAGTCCTCATCTGACTGTCTGTTCAATATTGAATTTAGGTCAGTGCCTCTGTGTGCAGGCCATATAAACCTCAGATAAAAAAGGCTTGTAAGTAGAATGACTTTTTCGCACAGGCTCTTGGTACATAAAGTAATGAGGTCTCGGTCTCCTTACTGGATTCTAACCACTGGCTAAGGTACTGAGCTTCCCGTTATTATATACAAATGAATGGTCGTTCCGCGAGGTTTGCTTGTGGAAAGTCCAAACACAGGTAGCTCCTCCAATGATGTAATAATCTTCAATATTAAATATGCATCGGGAGGATGTTAATCCGAGTGATTATTTTGAAATGGAGCTGGTTACTAATTACAATGATTGCTTCATCTAATTATTTCAATCATGTATCTTCCCACCAACAATATCATTTCTTAATGTATTCACCATTTCCAAGGCAACACGTTCAACTGTGTACCGCAAAGTTAACCATTAGCTCGCACAAGTAGGTTGTCACAAGAAACTATGATTAGTACTCATCTTAGCCTCACCACATAAGATAGCATTTGGGTAGCGATGGTGACTTCGATAAACAAATCACTGAGACTGAAATGAATAATTACAAATAACAAAAAACTTTTGAATTCGATCAGTGGAGTTGTATGAACGAGTGGTGGGTAGCTTAGAAAGTGTTGACAGTGGAAAGATTATGTTGTTTTAATGTATTCCCCACAACTGTTTCCATATGAGAAAAATACAGCTTAACTGTAAACATCCATCAAAGCAAACATTTGGTGCTAAACAGGGCAAACAAGACTTGTACTTTCTTCCCTTGTGTTGTTTAGCCTCTCTGAATACGTACATGTATCAGAGAACCGGGAGACGCATTCCAGTTCAGATGTCTTATTGAAATACATCAGCTCCATGTCGTGTTTGACATTGTAATCATTGCTCTTCCATCTAAACGTAATTTCTCTGAGTACAGTGAGAGGGGGGAACAAAGTAGTGAGAAACGATCAGAGGAGTCAATATGGACATTTTCTTGATGTAAGATATACGACAGCTCCAACAGCATCCATCAGAGAGGAGGGGAGAAGGAGTGGGGGGGTTGAATGTGCGAACGGAGGTTATAAATAAACGGTGGATAAATAAACAGTGGAGAGAGGGAACTGCATGGAGCTCGCCTGCCCGCACGACTAACAATGACTGAGAAGAAGAAGGAAATTAAAGGCCTGATGAAAGACTTGTGGCCCATCAGAAGAAGAAAACAGAAGCCGGACACTTGTGACAATGCCCCCCCTGATTTATTGATTTCACAGCTCAACTTTTCTTTTGGGGTGCTGAGTAAGAGCAGAGTGTGTTGGCTGCTGTTATATTCCCCGGCAAATACACACTTCCCAGCACACACACGTACACACACACACACACACACACACACACACACACACACACACACACACACACACACACACACACACAACACACACACACACACACACACACACACACACACACACACACACATAACAGACACAAACACACACGGACCACACACACAACTCATATACTCAAAGAACAGACACAGACCACTAAGCAGACACACATGTAAACAAATGCAAACACACACACACACACACGTACACAGGGATCACAAACACACAAAGAAAACTCAAAGATCACGAAACAAACACACACACAGAAGAAAAACAGAGCCCACATGTCCACAAACACATAAACACCTTGACATCCACATCCAAACACAACACATTCTCTCCCTCTCATACACACAATCTGTCATACAGACATTTGTACACCACACACACATGTGTGGGCACACACACACAGACACAACACAAACACAGACACACATACACCTCGAGAATAATGTTGACTTTTTAATCCTCAAACACAGCCATAAATGAAGAGCCCACCCCACCCCCCCCCGGAGCCCAAAGTCAGTCTCCTCAATGAAAGGCTCAGACCAACGACGCACTAATAGCCAATATACAGAGCCAGTAAGGCAAGCGGAGCAGTGGCCAGCGGTCAGGTGATCATGCTCACGCCGCATTGTGTATGAGGGGGATATGGAAGTTTTTCTTTCAAATTTGAATTTCAAGGTGTAATCTTTCAGTAAGGTTATAATTATATCATTGCAATTAGAATAAATGTTAGTTGTGTGAAATCACGAGTTTGTTCAGCTCTTGTGTGAGTATTCAGGATGTGTTTGGGCAAAGTGATGATGGTGCTTTTTTTTTAGAGGAGCAGGAGAGCGACTGAGGCCCTCGGGTCAAACAAGTTCCAAGAACAAAGCCTGTTCTGCTCTTCCTATCGCCGACAACGCCTGTCAACTGATCAAACAGCCTCAAATCCTTACTTCCTTCTTAAGTATTGTGTAATTTGCATTGTTGGAAGTCGACATTGATCCTGGCTGATGTAGACTTCAAAGAGCCACGGGCCCAGTATTGGTTCGGACTGCAGAATCAATCTTTATGACTAATTCAGGGCGACCTTGTTCTTTTTAACACAAACATCTAACTTGAGTCAGCCAACAAAAGTCAACGATCCCATGCATATGTGCGGGTTCTCATGCAAAGTATGCCGCAAACTTCAAATTGAATAAAGCACTTGTTTATTGTTGCTATGCAACAGGGCTGATCTTTGCATGTGGTGCTTTTGGGACAACAATAGAAATCTACCGATGAGCGTTTACATTAGCCTCTCACAAACGTGCCCGTGGCTGGAGAAGAGTACAAACTCCCTCAGTTTCATTAGGAAGGTCTTAAAACAAAAAGTAATTTGTTAGAAATGCCATCGCTATCCGTCAGCTATTAGACAGAGAAACTTGCTCTGAGAATATCGCTCCTGATTATCTGCTCCTGCCTCTGTATGTGACTAAAGTCCCCGCCCGGTTAATTTCTAACCTATCAGGGAATCTCTTCCCTTATTGGTTAAGGGAATCCATCTGACCTGTCAATCCAATGGGCACACACGGCGCATCAAGCTCCACTACAGGTGAACGAACGCAAGACTACAGGTGAACGAACGCAAGACTTCCACCATTGACTTCTTCAATGGTGTAGAGGGATGGGGCAAATCTTGCTCTGTTCTGCTCTCTCTAGCTTTCTCACACCTCACTGCAGCTTTAACAGCGTTCTCCCTCCATCCCGTCTCTGCTGTCTGCAGGTATCCTGGCTGAAGAACGACGAACCGCTGAACATGGACACTAAGGTCGGCGCGAGAGCCGACCACAACCTCATGGTCTCAGGGGCCCGCCTGTCCGACTCGGGCAACTACACCTGCCTGGCGAGCAACATCTTGGCCAAGCGGCGCAGCGCCAACGCCGCCGTGGTCGTTTACGGTGAGCTAAGTTCATGTTGCCGTATCAACTGCACGTCCAAAACGCTTAGAAAACACAAGTGAAAGGCCACAACACAAATGCAATAGGCAGTAAATACAGCTCTCTTAAATGTAATGAAAATAATTCTCTATTAAACTGAATTATTTTCATCGTCTTTGTGGACCGACTGGTCGCTGTGTAACGTGCGCTGTGGGCGGGGCTTGCAGAAGCGCTCGCGCACCTGCACCAACCCGGTGCCGCTCAACGGGGGGGCCTTCTGCGAGGGCATGTCGGTGCAGAAGAGCACCTGCAACACACTCTATCCAGGTGAGCCCCACCACACACATTCTGTCCAGGTGAGCTCCACCACACACACTCTGTCCAGGCGAGGTCCACCACACACACTCTGTCGAGGTGAGCTCCGCCACACACACTCTGTCCAGGTGCGCTCCACCATACACCCTGTCGAATGAAGCATGTTAAAGATCCCAAGGCATGAAAATGTCACTTTCTGAGGTTTTCTAACATTAATATGAGTTCCCTTGGCCTACCTATGCTCCCCCAGTAGCTAGAAATGTTGTTGGGTGTATAACGATAGGCATAAGGGGAGATACCACCTCCCCTTTCCATGCCTTGCCAGCCCAGAGAATTTGGCCCGCCAATGACCTACGACCGTGCGAGCGCTGTGTGTGTGTGTGTGTGTGTGTGTGTGTGTGTGTGTGTGTGTGTGTGTGTGTGTGTGTGTGTATGTGTGTGTGTGTGTGTGTGTGTGTGTGTGTGTGTGTGTGTGTGTGTGTGTGTGTGTGATTACACACACTGTAACGCAAATGTTGTACACTTTGTTATTTGGGAAACCGTTCTGCTGTTGGTGTTGTGGCGCATAACACGTCGGAATCTTTGACGTTCTCTGGTACTTTCTACAATGAGCTGTATTTGGGAAACCGTTCTGCTGTTGGTGTTGTGGCGCATAACACGTCGGATCTTTGACGTCTCTGGTATTTCTACAATGAGGCTGTAGTTGGGGTTATCTCAGCCATCGTAGAGCCCCGCTGCCCGCAAGGCGATATTACTGCATACTGCCGCAAGGCAGCACCGCAAAGCACCAACACCCGGCAGCCGGCAGCGGGCAGAGGGCTCCCGGCAGCGGGCAGCCGGCAGCGGGCAGCGGGCAGCTGGCAGCAGGCAGCCGGCAGCGAACGGTTCAGTCTACTTCAGATTGATGTGGATGGAGGAAGAACCGGAGACTTTGGAGAACCCAACGCAACGTCGTTTGTGATTCATAATATCGTCTGGAGGAGCAATCAGCTTTTGGCCGTGATAATATGGATAACCTGATATGTATTATATGATTTTATTTGGATATAGAGCTCCAGGACTGTAACACAAGTGTTGTACACTTCTTTGTTATTTGGATAACCGTTCTGTTGGTCGGTTCTTTGCCGTCGAGGGCAACAATGCCTTTATCCTCCATGTCGTGGTTCAGTCTTTCAGATTGATGTGTATGTGGAAGAACAAGAAACGTCTGAGAACCTGACGCAGTCGTTTGAGATTCATAATATCGTCTGGATACAGCTTTTGGCCGTAATAATATGTTATATGATATAGATGTCTATGTATAATATGATATTATTTTGATATAGGACTCCCGCCGGAGCACCTGGAGTGTTCTAGAATATTGACAAAACAGGGCCAAAGGCTGTGTGCCCCTCGTCATTGCGATACATCCACTGTAAACAGAACGCATGGTACCAGGGCCACAGCTGCTCAGGGCCACACCCCCACCCTCCTCCTTGACCCACCACTCTCCTCCTCATTTAAATTAAAGCTACAGACACCGAAACGGCGCGTATGGGGAAAGCTCAATGTGCAACTGGCTCGCACTGCCTGTAATTCTGCACCACGGCTGAATTTCGGGAACGTCTTCAAATACTGTGTTAGAGACCCACTAATATCTATATTAAAGCATCCATAAAGTAGCATGCCATGGGACCTTTAAAAAAAGTGTTAAAAAAAAGTGCAGTAAAATGAGCGGGATGCTACAAGTTGCTGTAGGACAAATTTACAAGCTAATGTTTGAGTGTAATGTTTTAGAAATGGCATCACCATCCATCAGCTATTAGTGAGTTAAATGCGCTGCGAGAATATCTGTTACGTGCTGACTGCGCCTGACTCCTGGCTCATTTCTGGCCTATCAGTGCATATCTTCCATGATTGATTTGGGGGAGCAATCTTGTCAATCACAGATTCATGCAATGCTTAATTTCCCTATGGTGGAGAAATGAAGGGATGTTGGTTGTTTCGTACAAAAATGTGTTTTCTTCTTAAAATCTCTGAATTCTTACCAAAAGCAGCTTCAAGAAGACAAATTATACTCATATTCATCATTATAAGACGGCAAAACACTATAAACTACACACATGTCAACATCGCCCCGCATGTCAACATGCTATTTTAAGGGCGCATGCATAATGTTGCTTGTGCACCTTGCGCATACACTTTGCTTCTCTCATCTACCTAGCCACACATTCTTGGTAAATTATTTGGGAAAGAACAGCTGATTCAGCGGTAATAAGTTATTCTTTTAAATCAATGCATCTGCAAACACTGTAAAGCAAACACATATTTTCAAGTCCGTAACTTTTACAATAAGGATTGTATTGTATAGGATAGTATTTGATCGTGAGAAAACATTGTTTTACTGCGAGTGAGTGTTAAAAAGAATGAATCAATGCGGGTGTGCGTGTGTGTGTGTGAGAAGATGTAAATGGCATCTTCACTGTGTTTTAACATGTTTTAAAAGATTCACGTGTTCCTGGCTTGGCTGTTAGAGGCCTGGTAATAGTCTGCAGCTGTGTTGATTGGCTAATTGGAGCCCACACCACCGGGCCATTCTGGGTGCACCTTAAGAAAAGGGCCAAGAGTTCTAAGACTGGAGGGAGGCTTGAGTTGTGCAGAGTGAAATCAACTGTTGTGGTTTTGTTAGTTTTTTAAAAGTAAACATGCTTTTTAACCAATAACGCATCGTGCATCAAAGCAAATTCCTGTTCTCAAACAGTTCGTGTAAAAAAATTAAGAATGCGGGCTGCGCGTGTCCCATCCTTCGTCTTGAAGCACATGCAAACACAAAGAACGAACAAAAACCGCATAATACGAGTCCATCGGCAATTGAATAAGTATTAACGGGGGGGGGGATGCATGTTAGGCAACACAAGTCAATAACGCGATAAATGAGCAAATTGTCAAGTATGATCGAAGGAAACAATGTTTAAATAATCGTATTTGGTGTATGTCAATTAAAATAGAATCACAGTTACCGCTCATATCCATATGCTGTGTAAGTTTCCTTTGCCGAAATTTATTTAGCGAACTCAGTATCTTCTGGAAGTGGTGAAAGAAAAAGATATTCCATGTGTAAGATCAGGCCATATTATTTGGCCCATTAACAACTGAGCCATCTTTCGAAGTTTGAAATGCATGTGGCTTCGGTCATCAATCGCGGGACTGCAAAACGGCGCTGTCAAAATATCAAACTCGTGCCAGATTCAAATGCCATCTCACATGGGCTTCTTTTAATGTCATTGGTTATGCACCCGTTACACCTACGGGTAATATAAGGCTAACTCAACCGAGACCCTTTTTAAGAATTATCTGCGCGGCCCGTAAAGCAAGAGTTCCATTAATGCGCCGGTAAACATGCGACAATTTGACATCGCCAACATTGCGTTTCAGACTGTTAAAATAGGGCCCTGAGTCAGCAGCGGTTGTTAATTGGTAGGAGTGAGGTAGGTTTCAATCTGACATCTGACCCATCTCTCCTACAGCCCCCCCCCCCCCCCCCATTGGTCATCTGACCGTGGACAAGGTCTCACTCGGTAGGCTCAATGTCGAATGGGGGGAGGAGGAGGACCAGGAGTCACAAGATGGAGGGGCAAGGGGGAATAAAGAGTGTAGAATAAATATAGGGAAAACACGCAGAGAGAGAGAGGAGCTTAAATTTGTGAAAGTGCTCAGGAGGGCCAGATATCTAATCCTCAACCTAATCTGCACTTTTCAAGTGTGTGTTTCCAGACTGACTTTGTTATCAGCGGGCTTGTGCATAAGAAACCTACAGCGGGAGATGGAGAGAAAGGGCCTACTTTTATAATCAATCGTCCTGCTGTCCCTCAAACCAACAGACCACCACCCGCTCTCTCTCTCTCTCTCCCTCTCTTTCAGAGGGATTCTGTTTCCTCTCCTGAATGTATTTATTTTTTCTTCTTCTTTCTTCTTTCTTTCTTTATTTTGTTTGTTTGTTTGTTCGGCCATTCCGTACAAGATGAGAGTTAGCATTTAGATTAACCAGTAGTAGCATTTAGATTACGTAAGATCTTCATGGAGACTTCAAGGTGGAGAGAAGGCTTGATGAAACATGACACAATCAAAGTGACTTTGTGTTCAAACTCAGCAGGATGGTGTAACATTGTATACAGGCCCTCCCCTGTGAGAGGGAAAGGGGAAGAAACAGCATCTTCTGCCTTTTTTTGGTCGGGGGGTTGAAAGAAAAGCTGGCCTCGTGGACTACAGTACCACAGGAAGCTGCACAAAGAGAGGTTGTAGCTTCTAATTTAGGCTTGGTCCAGCTGCTTTTGTAAGCAAGCTGTGCAAGCTGTGTTTCTGCTCTGTCAGAGGTTTGGAAAGGATCTATTCACTCTCATTTCCAACCCCTCCTCTCTTCTCTCCCTCTCTCATGTTGGCTCGTTCGCTCACTCTCTCACGTTGGCCCTTTGTTGTTTGCGCTTTCCGTCTCGTCCCTTTCTCTTCCCTTTTCATCACTTCTTCTGGACTCCCCAATATCTCCCTCTCCCTCCTTCTCTCCCAATCGTTCTCTTGCTTTCTCTACAAATACTCTCTCGCTCTCGTCTCTCTCTCTCTCTCTCTCTCTCTCTCGCCCTCTCTCTCTCTCTCTCTCTCTTCTCTCTCTCTTTCTATATATATATCCACCACCCAGGAGATTGGCACCCATCTCATATCACTACCAGATGTGGAGCCGTTCAAAGCTTTGGGTTTCGGTCTTCTTGTGTGAAACGTTCGACATCCAGCAAATTAGTCTTTCACAAAGGTTAGTCATGCAAAACATTATATTCGGTCATTTTATGTCATATTCTCACTATAATATATATTTTAAGGGGAGCATACATTCATCCATAATTGGATAAAGTTAATACAGTTTAATTAATCTAGTCAGCAATGAATAAGAACGTATTAATATATACTTAATAGTGGTGGTTATGTTGTTATTTTGATTTTGAAGTTCCAAGTGCCTGTTGTTTCCATGGATATCCATTGGCTTATTCCATCACTCACAATTCTGCCAACTCTTGTTTTGGCTCCAAATAGCGATATCCTCAGCCAATCAGATCAGAGCAATCGGCAAAAAACAAAAGATTCCTCTCCACGAATGGATTTGGACCAAACAAAATACTGCAACGACATATCCCTTCTTCTTCTTCGTCTTCTTCTTCGTCTTTGTCTTCTTCTTCGTCTTCGTCTTGTACTTCTTCTTGTTCTTCTTCTTCTTCACCTTCTTCCCCTTCCTCGTCCGTGATGTTATGACAAGACGCTGGTACCTCACTAGAGATCTTGCGATACCATGTTTCCCTCCTGATACGATACCCAAACTATGAGTGTGTTTTGTTTGGAGGGGGGGGATATATATCAGCTGTATACTACTAACCCATTATGGATATGATATTATTGCTATGATTGTTGAATGGCCTGGCTCAGGTTAAACCATTTGTAAAAACACGAATAGATATGTACATAATCTAGTATTGAAACAAAATGACTAAGCTAAATGGCAAAAATAGAATGTAAATATATACGTACAGAGAATTAATTCTACATATTTCTTTCTTTAATTATCTAGTGTGACTGATAATTAAGTAATTTTTCAGTCAAGCTGGATAATTTACATTTCTAAATTTGTATTATAATCATGTATTTGTACTCTAGCGAGAGCTTCTATGTTTTTCGAAGGCACGTAGGTTGGGTATCACTCGTTCGCAACTTCCGACTTCCAAGCTCCAACCGATTAACGTACACAGCATAACACCACGCATGTTCGTGATGTTCTTTGCCTGTGTAGTAAATTAGCTATTCACGTGATGGTATCAGATCGGCACATAGACCAGCTTAATACCGATATCCAATACATGTCAGTATCAGATGGTTTTTTTCCTAGATCAACTTTATACCTCACCACACACACAGGACAAACTGCTCGCCTATTTGCTATTGCCTGACCCTAATTCTGCTAGAGACAGTACCCAGACTGGCATAACCACGGGAGTCTCGCTCCTCCACAACTCCACAACTCCTCTAGTAATCATCTCCAACTAGTTCCCTCTCATCATTCCCAAAGCGACATAAAGAAGAACCTTCCTCTAGTCACTCTATGAAAATTCCCTTTATTCTCTCTGTCTGTCTCTCTCACTTGCTCTACATCAATTTCATGATCATTTGGAGTGGCGGTTGTCAAGATTCAGATGAGCTGCTGTCACATGACCAAATGGTCTGTAATTGCCAGTAAAAAAAATGTCACAGAGAAGGTTGATTGACTGCACGCATGTATAATCCGTTCGTTAGTTTGTAAATAATGTTGTTTGTTAAATAACTCCTACAAAGGTTCATGTAAGCCAAATGCCTTATAATCAATTACATTAAGTCGATTGCCGGCTGTTAAATGAATTATACATTTACTTTTTAAACTACAGCTACCGGTTTTCTGGCCGTTCTTTTAAGGAGAGTAATAGTCCTTACATACAAATGCGAAAGGAAAGCGTTTTGGATTGGAGTGGAGCAAATAAGTAAAGATTATGTTGGGATTCCCCCCGCAGGAAGGCTTAACCTTGACATGATATACTGAGGAAAAGTTATTTAGATTACGCAATTGCATTACAAACCTTTTTTTTGGGGTTGCTGAGGGAAAATATTACATAAACCTGCAATTACACTGCCAGATAATGATTAAAATATGAACTTTATATGTGCAATAGATAAACAGCAAGTACTCCTTGAAGCCTTCACTAACCCAAACACACACTAGGGTTTACTCAATCCATCCTGAATGTATGTATGAATGTTTGTGTGTGTGTGTGTGTGTGTGTGTGTGTGTGTGTGTGTGTGTGTGTGTGTGTGTGTGTGTGTGTGTGTGTGTGTGTGTGTGTGTGTGTGTGTGTGTGTGTGTGTGTGTGTGTGTGTGTGTGTGTGTGTGTGTGAGTGAGGGGCCGCCTGGGACAGAATTCATACTTGGTCTTATACACACTATTATAGTCTTGCATATACACCACTATACTCATACACACAGACTATTATACTCCTTTTGCATGTGTGTATGAGAGAGTAGTCGTGTTTTTTCTGACATCTCTGGTACTTCCACAACTCGTAGAGACCGGCCATGGTTGAGAATGAATGGGTGGTCAAAAGAGGAAGCCTCTCTCACACTCAGGCGGCCACGAGAACAAGCGACTAAATGATTTTTTTGTGCCAACGCAGCATAACAACATCGCTGGAGATTCAAGAGTGAAATGACTTTGAATCTGAAATGCATTATTTTGAGCGCCAGAAGCTACTGCCTCTTCTGTCAGCCAATCAGGAACTGAGGAATCAAACTCACTTCCGTTTCAGTCAAACTTTCTCACACAATACTGTTCTCTCTCACATACACTACTATACCCTCTCACACACACTACTATTCTCTCTCAAATACATGTAAAAGGAGTATATTAGTGTGTGTGTATGAGTAAAGTGGAGTATATGTGAGATTATAATAATGTGTGTAAGACCAAGTATGAATTCTGTCCTTGGCGGCCCCTCATATGTGTGTCTGTGTATGTGTAAACGTACATACAGTATGTGTGTCTATGTATGTACGTACATTTATCTATCTATGTATGTATGAATGTACATACGTGTATGTATGTAGGTGTATTTTTCTAAGTAGGTATGTACTTGTATCTATGTGTGTATGTACCTCCTTAGTGTGTGTATGGACCTCCCCCCTCTTACGTCTCCCTGTGTGTTGCAGTGGACGGCGGCTGGGGCCCGTGGAGCCTGTGGACGGCGTGCGGCGTGGACTGCGGGCGCCAGCGGAGCCGGGACTGCGCCGAGCCCGAGCCGCGGCACCGGGGGGGCCTCTGCATACAGAGTGAGTGGGGCCGGACGTCTCTGAGGCCCTGGGGCCAGAGCGCTGGGCCTCTAGGGGCCGTTGGGGCTAAACGTCTTCAGGACAGACGCTACCTTACCCTCCTTTATGGACTCAGTGGTTCTCCAGAAGGGAGCAGGGGGACTGTCTGGCTTTGTGGCCGTAGATTACACTTTGTAGGCAATCAGCGCTATGCTGTGCTTTATAGACACACACGCGCACAGGGACGAGTGTACAAGAGTGTGCTCATATAAACACAGAGACACTCATGTACACACACGCACTCGCATACACTCGTTTAAATAGGCACACAGACACTCGTATAAACACACACACGCAAACGCTCGACATACGCACACACCCAAAAACACACTCATATAAATACCCAAATGTAGACACATAAATACTCACACACACACACACACACACAAATTCTAATAAATGAGCACAAACACACCCTAACACAAACGTTCAAAAACTTTTAGGTGAGCCTAAACCAGACGTTTGTTGTGTCCTTGTCATTGCAGATGGAACTCTGCTTCATGACATCAAGCCACAAGGTGGGTTCTCCAGGGAAAGGGTTCTCCAGGGAGAGGGTTCTTCAGGGATAAGGTTCTCCTGGGTTATGGTTCCACATGGCAGGATCAGGGTACCTACTGAGAGTTTAAAGCTGTACAGCAACATACACAATTCAGCCCAACATGACCAAATGGGTCAACGTGATCACTCATATAAAGCTATATAAAATACCCTGTGTTCGTATGTTCCTAGCATTGGTCAGCCTCTGGTAGTGTTGATGTTATTGAGCCACTCACGACTAACAGTTATACAGAAGTGAGCGAACACAAGTACTGCTGCGAACCCAGCCGGCCTCTGCTGTCGGCGGGTGTATGTATGTACGGTACATGGAAACCTTCCCCTGAAGGCATATCAAATGGAGCGCTGAAGGAGACACGACTGTCAGTAACACTGATATGCAGCCGGTACACGGACCATTTCAATCCCATTCTAACATCCGCCGGTGGAGCGAGGCCCTCTGCTTGTCTTGAAGTGGAGCTGGCCTCTTCACATTGTTTTGGCGCTTTCCGTAAAGCACGCAGCAATTATTTATATCAGTTTCACATTGCCTCCGTTTGAACCAATCGTAATCCTATTGTGAGTTTCATCAAGCTACAATGTTTAATTTGAATGCTGTATAAAAGCTATGTTTCTCATTATCCAGCAGTTCATCCTAGCCGTTTCTGGCCCTTAAAATGGTCTGCTTGGTTTCATGAAGTCGTGTAAAGTCAAAGTATATCCATCTTTTATGCGTGATTGCAATTTCTACTTCTGATGCATTATGATCATCATTATGCTTCATGGTGCATAATGATATGCATGTGAAAATGCTAAACTATGCAGAAAAACAATATTTGAATGCATTGTGATCTAATATATTATTACATGCATAATTGTGACGCATAATTGAAACAGGGCTTCAGGGAAAGTATCTGATGATTCATTATTTTATTGGTTATAATTTAGAAAAGAAAGTCGAGATTAGTTTTATGTAATTAGTATACGCGACCCACAGGTCATCGCAATGGTGGCCAAGTTCCAAGTTCACAGGGCGCCGGCTTCTAAACTCGGCTGTCCAATAGTCACAAGATCTTTCAAAGTCAGGTCAGGTTCTTTTTCATAATCACAATTAATGTCACAAAGGGCTCTGCACACTCCCGTATCCAAACGAGAAGAGACGTCTCTCTCCTCTGAAACCCTACCCACTGACCTGCCTGATAGCTTTGGGCATCGAACAACGACACATGACAGTGGGGGTCATTCTTCTAGAGAGGACTAGGGGACATTGTACCGATCAAAAAAGGAAAAGAGAGCATAAGGAAACGCAGGTCATCAAGTATGCTGTATTTAGTTTCAGGCCGAACCTACAGTCTTATTTCAGACTACAGTCTGTAGTTTCAGATTGTATCAACACTATATTTATTGTAGGCCTGTAGGAAGGACTTGGTTTGGATTTGAACCTGAAACTTTGGGCTCTGATGTAACACTCCCGCCACTAGACCAGGGGTACCCAACCTTGGGGTCCCCTGATTTGCAGATAGGGCCGCAGGAGATCACAGACTTAAGTTATAGATATCTTAAGATCCATTTCAGCAAATTTAGGCGTCCGGTATACAGAAACTCAGTGCCTAATAATTCATAGCCACCAGCTTATGACTACTAATCGTTGAGTGTGTGGTAGAGTGGTGTGATTACGTACACTTAGATGTTGATATCCCCAGCAGATGTTGATTGGGTGAAAACTATTGTAGATTCACAAATGTTAATGTTGGGGTCACAACATATTCAGAGCAAGAAATTAGGTCACGGCCCTATGCGTCCCCTCCTTTATTTTGAGAAACTGCATGACGGGAACATTCTGGTATAAAGGATCACTGATAGCAGGGGGGTACTTTATTCTGAAATGACATCAATCATTTGTCAATGCCTTTTAATTCAGCAGCCCTGATTCAGTACATTTTTAAGATCACAAAACTGAACTTTATCGCTTTATCACATAAATCTCTCTGAACGGCATCGATCAAACTATCCTATTTCCGCTAAATATGAGCCATTTCTGCGATCAGCTCTTCTCATCCATCCTGTACATTATGAACTACGTGTCCAACATGTCTGCCAGATCTACGAGTGTTAACGTCAATCACGGATTATGCATAATGGCCTAAACAATTTGTGTGTTTACCTATCTTTTCATCAAGTGTCTGTGTTTGTTTATCGGCGCCGGGCTACTTATCAGGCTTCCCCAGAAAAGTCCACCTTTTCCACTTTTCTTTACTTCAACGGAGCTCATTATTTTCTTGAAGAGCTGAAGCTGCAATTAATTTCTCAGCTTGGATCAGCTACAGGGTAATCGGCGGTGATGAGCTAATTTAATGAGTTAAATTGTCAGATGGTCCCTGTGGATGGCTCCGTGGCACCACACATCAGACCCAAACGCCATTTGTGAAAGGACATTCAGTTGTTGGGTTGAAGTGCTTTCTCTGTGTGGCTCCTCATTAGCACTAGCTTCTCATGCTCCTCTCTCTCGCTCTTGCTCCTTCTCCAGCATACTACCACACACACACACACACACACACACACACACACACACACACACACACACACACACACACACACACACACACACACACACACACACACACACACATTCCTTCATGATACAATTTCAAACCAGCAGGAATAAAACCTAAAATAAAGTTGTAGGAAACCCACTGAAGCTTACACACAGTTCAGTCTTCTAGCAGACAAAACCTTTTATGGACACAACAGGAAACCCCTATTCTCTATCTCCCTTCTTCTCCTTCCGCCCCCCCCCCCACCCCCCCACCGGTAGAGGTGGAGAGTAGCAGTGACGTGGTGCTGTACTCTGGGCTGAGTGCGGGGGTCCTGACGGTGGTGGTCCTGATCGTGGTGGTCACTCTGTACCGGAGGAGCCACAGCGAGTACGGCGTGGACGTCATCGACTCCTCCGCCCTCACCGGCGGCTTCCAGTCCTTCACCTACAAGACGTCCCGCCAAGGTCAGCTCACACAGATACACATGCACACACGCACACATGCACACACACACACACACACACACACACATGCACACGTGCACGCGCACACAAACACACACAAATGCCTGGGTCACATTTTTCAAATAAGGGTACATTAATGAACCCTTAAGTAACATTAGTAAAGTAATAAGCACTGTTATATAGCATCAGCATGTATAAATGAGTACCTTAGTTAACAGAAACACCATTATTAAGTTAATAACCGGATCATTATTTCGTTAATACGTTTGTTTGCTAATACATATTACTCCAATAACAAATTGTATTGGTCATTTGTTTATTTGTAATTTAACACGTGTCTTATGACCAAGACAAGTATACACAAAGTTGAATGGACATTTGTTATGCCAACCCTGACCCCGTTATATCGTCCAATCAGGAAGTCCCATGGTAACGACCAATTCATCAAAACCTCGATTGGATGTAAAGAGAGAAAAGTCCTCCCAGCTCCAAGACGCTCCATAAACGTAGAACTAGTGTTAAAATCCGCTCGATAAAACCCTGTGGGAAGCGGCAGCTCTGGAGAAGCAAATCTAGCGACAGGTGCTTGGGTCGACCATCGAGCCAAATAATGATTGGTGCAAAGCGAATGTGTCTACGCCTGGGGTGTCTCAGGGCTTTAAAGCTGCTTATTTAACATGACACTTCATTTGACCAAAGTCTGCTCAGACTGCTCCGTCTCAGCATAAATATTTTCTACTAACAGCGAGCGTTGTTGCCTCTGACTGGGATAGGAACACGTCTACGATGGCACTTAGGTTTTTACGGACAAGACAGGTCGCTCTCTTTCCTGTTATTTGATCACACGGTCGCTCTCCGTCTCGATGAGGGCTCACCCTTTGAAAATAGATGGAAGATTAACAGCTGACTTTGGTAAAAGAAAAAAGGTAGACATCCAGGAATTTTTTTTGGGGGGAAAAAACAACTCTTTCTTTTATATCCTCCTTGGGGAATCGAGCTGTCAGAAAACTAATGCTCATCCACTGTCGGCATGAATCCCAACCTTCAGGTCGGGGGCGTAGGTTGGTCCTTCTGCTCCTTGTCTGTTGTGATGGAACATGTTAGCGATGGACAATCTAAAGCTACAGGAAGCTGCCATACGTCGGCGAGGTCAAATCCCTGGCCTTAGCTGTGGCGCTGCTGCTAGTACAACTGTAGCTGTGCCTGGCTGACAGGGTCTGTTGGTGAACCCTGTGTTATGGCAGCTAGCTGGCTTTTGCTAGCTTAAACTTTTCATCATGTCAAAGTGTCTTCGTTTACCCTGGCTCCAACCAATACGAGTATCATGATAAAGAGGCGAATAAAGGCAGTTTTCTCGATGACTTTTATCAGTCTGCGGTCATGGTAGCTCTTAAAGTTGTGAGCGGAAATGACAAATAACAATGCATTAGTTTGACATTTTAACCCAATCAACATTTCTATGTAGCCTATAATTTATATGTGAGGTAGTTTAAAAAATATACCTTTCGTAATGAAATGATCATAAATAAATATCATAAATGTCAAATCCGATCTGTGTTTTTGGCTTACGTCTCCGTTGGATCACTCTTCTGGAGAAAAAACGATTAACTCGCGGTAAGCTCATTTATTTGTTATTCCTTCAAAATGAGGAAGAAACATCCTCTGCAATCTCTTCACTCTGACAGTTTATTTTTGGTATTTTCGATATAAGAGCCAATAAAGCCGTCATTTATTATTAGAATTGGTCGATGCCCCAAAATAAAAATGGCACACACCCTAATGAAAATTACTACTTTCTCTCTCTCTCTCTCTCTCTCTCTCTCTCTCTCTCTCTCTCTCTCTCTCTCTCTCTCTCTCTCTCTCTCTCTCTCTCTCTCTCTCTCTCTCTCTCTCTCTCTCTCTCTCTCTCTCTCTCTCTCTCTCTCTCTCTCTCTCTCTCTCTCTGTCTCTCTGTCTCTCCCTCTTTCTCTAGCTCTCTCTCGCTCTGTTTTCGTCCTTATCTCTAAACTGTCAAACGGATGCTTGGACTGTATCTAGTAATAATTCTGGATTGATCCGAGCCAGTGGTGCCTTAAAGTGGAGGTGGGTGGGTGAGTGGCAGTGGGTGGGTTGGAATGATTCCCTGAGATACACCCTGAGCAGGCCAGGAGGAATGCCTATTATGTCATGTATTAAGAATTTGAACCAAAAACTACTTATTTTTGTTCACCTGATTGGGCTTGAATTCAAAATATCTATTAATTTACTTATTAGTAAAATTCAATTATAACCGTTAAGCCTTGATACCATTTAACACGATTGTCAAATTTTAGTTGTTAGGAAGTAGATTATGCTGTTTTCCACCGAGCTGATCAGTTCATTCCAATAAACTAAAGTGGTTTAAGAGCTTGAACATAATTGGGTTTTTCTTATTGCCAAAACCCAAACAAAAAGGTTTCTTTTGTATCCTGCTCAAAATATTGTTGTCCACTGAGAAATAAAGCTGAAACATTCCATCGCTTTGGTCTAGGAGAACATCTGTGATGAGCTAAGCCCTCATCAAAATGTTAAACTAAACAGATATCTATACCCAATTCAAGATTAAGACTGTTAATTCTGTTTACATATTTCCTATCTTCCTTCAGGAAACCCCCTGCTGATCAACTCGTCCATGCAGCCCGACCTGAGCGTGTGGTGGACCTACACCAGCCCCAAGTGCTTTCAGGACTCCATGGACAAGGAGCTGATGGCCGACCACTCTCTGCTGGACCCGCTGCCTGAAATCATGGTCAAAGGTACGGCACACAACGCCTTTAAAGATGAGCAGGGCTAAAGGCAGCTCGCTGGGTTGGTGGCGTGAGCCGCTAGTGCGCTCACCACGTAGACAACGCGGCTCGCTGAGACTCCGGTTTGATTCCCACTAAAGTCGTTCGCTTTCTCTTTCAACCTGAAATGTCCATCTGTATTTCTAGTCCTGTACATAAAGGTGCACAAAGCCTGTGAAAAAAAAAATAATCACGGAGAAGGCCACAAAAAAATTAACATTCATAAAGAAGGTCGCACAAAAAAAGCCATGAATTCCTGTCAGTTTTTCTTTTCATCGCTCAGTGTCGTCGTGTGAATATTCGCTCTGGCGCCGACCCTTTCTGCGACGCCGTCCCCAAAGCATTCTTTGATCAGGGATGATTGCAGCTTTATTTTATAAAGAAATATTTCATTCTTTTCTTTGTGCCTTTATGATGCAGTATGTTGAAGAGAGACAGAAGAGCGGAGCGGAGAAGCTAAGAAATGACGTGTAGCATAGGAGCACAGGTGGGAATCAAACCTGTGTCTCTCACGATGCGTACCGCCTACAGGGTCATCGCACTATGCTTAGCGGACCCCCGTTCCAGCTTTATTTGACGTCAGTACCTCATGACTCGGGGGCGAGGTGATAGTGGCAGATAGGAGCAGGGAGTGTGTCCCGTCCGTCCGTCCGTCTCTCCAGGGAGAGGGGAGAGGGCAGAGTACCCTGTGATGTCCCATCCCAGGACCTTCCCGCGGGGCGTGGCGCCGGACTACCAGGGCGTGGGCGTAGACGCCACGCTGGGCCGCAGGGAAGACCCTCTTCATCCCGCCCGGCCTGCCCCGGCCTCCTCCCCTCCTCTTCCTCCCCGCTGAAGAGACCACCAGGGTGCTGGGCCACGCCGGAGGAAGGCTGGTCGTACCCAACACTGGTGAGAGAGAGAGAGAGAGAGAGAGAGAGAGAGAGAGAGAGAGAGAGAGAGAGAGAGAGAGAGAGAGAGAGAGAGAGAGAGAGAGAGAGAGAGAGAGAGAGAGAGAGAGAGAGAGAGAGAGAGAGAGACGGGAAAGGAGAGCTATAAACTAATGAAAGACAAAAAGTTAAGTTAGTGTCAATCCCAATCATATAATTCTGGGGAAAGAGAAAAGTTGGGGATAAGGGGAGAGTTGATGATGGCAGAAAGAATGAAACAACGGCTTTTGACCAAGCAGTTCTCCTCCTGACACACCTTCCTCCTGTCCTCCGATCGTGATTTCATGAGATTGTGTTCAGTGTTTTATTTTATGTACAAGTGCTCTGTTCAATGTTATATGTGCGGCATAGTGTCATTCAGCGTTATTATTCTGAACTGTGATTTCTGAAATATCCCCTAGTGAGGACATTTTTGTGTCTGCTGAAGCCAAGGTTGACATGCAGACACTTATTGTTGGTGACTGGTAGTGGCTATGTGTATGCGTGAGTGTGTGTGTGTGTGTGTGTGTGTTTGTTTGTCTATGTGTGTTTGTGTGTGTGTGTGTGTGTGTGTGTGTGTGTGTGTGTGTGTGTGTGTGTGTGTGTGTGTGTGTGTGTGTGTGTGTGTGTGTGTGTGTGTGTGTGTGTGTGTGTGTGTGTGTGTGTGTGTGTGTGTGTGTGTGTGCGTTGACCTCCTGTGTCTGGACCATCAGCCATGCTTGTGTCTCTCTGTAGGCATTAGCCTGCTGGTGCCCCGCGGAGGGATAGCTGAAGACACGAGCTGGGAGATGTACATGATCATCAACCAGGAGGACAGCAGGTCAGACCCACACTGAGGCTCTGAGGTCGCCTCCCGCCAGATCTTTATTCTCTCACCCCCCCTCCTAATATACACACACACACTGACATATACACACACACACACAGACACACACACACACACACAAACACACGCACATACAAATACACAAACAGACACACGCACTCATGCATACACACGCACACACACACCCATGCAACCATAAACACACACACACACATACACACACACCTGCTCCTTGGTCGGAGTGGAGCTCTCTGTTGACTTTACGTTCTTTTTTCTTTTTCTTTTCTTCTTTCTTTTATTTCTGTGCTCTTTTCTCAAGTCTTTATTTTCTTCCTCATTGTTGAAACATAATTTAGCTTTGGTCTTTCTACTTTCCTTTACCTTTTGTTCTTTTCCTTTTTTTCTCTGTTTCTTTATTTAACATATTAAAGTTTTTCTCAATTGTTTAAACACGTTTTCTGAAAGTATAGCTCAATTTTTCAAAACGCTAAAAAAAGATTATTAAAGAGTTAACCATTTTGTCAAAACTACACAAATTCTTCTCAAAACTGATTTTTTTCCACCAAACAGTAAACACAGCTATCCAATGAATATCTCTAAGAGAGCATCAAATAAACACTGTTGTGAACTATTCAAAACACTTCCATCAAAATACTGTTAACATACAGTATGTTTTGGCTTTATGAGGCCATGTTACATATTCCAATGCATACAATTGTTTAGAAATAGCTTTCTTTTTTAAAGTTGCAATTAGGTGGTACATATAGTATAACGACTGTTGCCATATTGTAATTCAATGCTGTGAATATATCATATAAATATTGCATTGACACAATCACATCAGATTAGGATACAATGCATATTTGTCTATCCAATGAGCTCCAATGGGCCAAACTCACAATCCCAGCTTCCCAGAGTCATACTGTACACCTATTGTTGATGCTGCAACATTGTTCTGACAATACACCAATGTTACATATTTTGGTAAATCACAGTACAGTAATTGCACTTATAAGTAAAATGAAAAACACTATAGTAAGAAAATGTTTAGACTGTCTTTCGGGGGATGTAATGATGAAATCAGTACTAAAAGGTAAAAAGCAATTTTTATTTTTTTTACTGTCATACAGTAAAATGTCCAACTGAACGGATTGCATAAAAAGCTTTTCGTAGGCCAACAAAAAATATAAATAAGAATATAAATGAGGTGAAACAGCTCTACATGTAAATCAGTATGTATCCCACCTCCAATCCTGATCAGGTCAAAGGACCATATCTACAACAAAGTGGAGCTCACGAGTCCTCTTTTATGCTCTGACACATGATTGAAGTGTTTTGCCGCGCGCACGCACGCATGCACGCATGCACGCACGCACGCACGCACGCACGCACCACGCACGCACGCACGCACACACGCACGCACGCACGCACGCACGCACGCACACACACACACATGCACTCAAACACACTTGACTGAGTGCCAGACACACACTAACTTGACACAGTGTGTGGTTTTTGCTCATCTTGCACACACTACAGGGGAAGACCTGATGGGTCACCAATAGAAGTGTGTGTGTCCGGGTGTAGCTGTGTGTGTGTGTGTGTGTGTGTGTGTGTGTGTGTGTGTGTGTGTGTGTGTGTGTGTGTGTGTGTGTGGTGTGTGTGTGTGTGTGTGTGTGTGTGTGTGTGTGTGTGTGTGTGTGTGTGTGTGTGTGTGTGTGTGTGTGTGTGACACTGCAGAATGGAGGGCTATACTTAGTCTGCTTTGCGCCTTGAGACTGAGTGCAGTGATGACACCCTCTCCTTTTGTCATGACTGGTTAAAGGGGCAAATGTTGCAACCACGCTGCTGTTTCCTCTCCTCCGCTCTCGAGCAACAAATAAACATTCATTCAATTCATGCATTCAACACCTGGCTTTTAGCGGGGGCGCCCTTTCTGCTGTGTTAGAGACATGCGCATCGCAAAAAAAAAGGTGTTCCTGCGCTGCTGGAAGGCAGCGTTGATGCCTCAGAGGTTCTGAGGCATCAGAACTGCTAACTGGTGTCACCGGTTAGCCGTCGACGTCCTTAGCTTGCACTGGAGATGTTAAGAGTCTGCATCGCCTGAGTCTTTGGGAATCAAACTTGTGAACCCCTCTCTTGTTTCCCTCTTTACTTGTTCGCTGCACTCGAAGATTAGTTGAATAGGTTTTATATTTACGCTAGGAACTCATGGTGGTGTAGAGGAGAAGGAGTAGTGGAAGAGGAGGAAGAGAAGGAGTGGGTGGTGCTCGAGGAGCAAAGAGGGGCCATGCGCTTCATCGGGCTCCGACCAGAAGCTGTCAGTCAATCTCCTCCCTGTCTCCAGTTGTGAGTCTCAGATGTCCTCCGAGCTGCTCCTCTGACCTTCCCTGCTGAGTCGGGGTCTTCTCAGAGGACCCCCGGAGCATAATAAGACCACGCTGTCAAACTGCACCACAGCAGATCTAATGTCATTCGACATCCAGGACATCCATTACAATCGGAGTGCTTCATAACACGTGCCGCTTCTTCTGGGAGTAGTTGAAGGGGCGGTGGATTTGTGTGTTATTTTATAGTCTATCAGGGTAACAGCGGGGATCTTAGCATAATCCGTACCGGTTCCAGCCGTTGGAGAGTAGCTTCATCAAAGGAGTTGTACTGCGACAGAGGCTGGCATAGATGTGGACCTTGTGAGGCGGTTAACCACATCACCAACCTGTCGGTGTACCTGTTTTTCTATTTCTAATTGTGTTGCTTAAGGGCCTCATCACTTTTTCTTCTTTATCAAAGGAACAGCTATCTTGTTGAAGTAGGTGAGGGTCACCTTGCCATTATTCGTGTTGAAACGCTCGCTTTTAAATATGTTATGTTTATTAATAATTATCATAATAACACAAGACATAGTCAATCAAGGACACAACACACCACAAAGGACAGAGGATGAAAGAGGAGCTGGAGTCCAAGGCAGAACCACATTTAACATGTATGCTGCACTAAACCAACCTCGACTCAACATCTTGTATTGACATTTTTCCCTGAGTCGTCTCACTTTCTCCCTCAAACGATTTGAAATAATAACCAGTGTCTTTAATCACTGCTCAGCGCAGCAGGCTGGCTGATCACCAGCAGCCAAACAGCAGCAGGTAACCTCGGCAACTACAAAGCTTGGGGGCGGGCCAAGGCAGCTAAAGGTACCTCCTGTCCCCGGTTTGTGTGTGTGATATACACACACACACACACACACACACACTCAGGGCCCCATTGGCTTGATGGGCTCCCATGTCAGAAAGGGCCTGTTTCTGACATGACTCAAAGAGAAGGAAAAGGCTGCTCTTTTCTGAATGTGTAAAGATGGGGGCTTCCACCGGCGAGCCGGCCGAGGAATGTTTCGTGTGATTACATCACACGAAACACAAAGATTTACATTTTAGATGACCCTGAAGAAGGGCAGGGTTGCATAGTGACCATACACGGAATAGTAAACAAAACCTAAGTTCATGAAGAAAAGTAACATGTGGATTTTCCATCAAAACCGGCCATCCTGCAAGGGCCTGGCGACAGCAGGGTATACACAAGAGTTTGTGTGTGTGTGTGTGTGTGTGTGTGTGTGTGTGTGTGTGTGTGTGTGTGTGTGTGTGTGTGTGTGTGTGTGTGTGTGTGTGTGTGTGTGTGTGTGTGTGTGTGTGTGTGTGTGTGTGTGTCATGTCGTGTGTGGTTGTGTGTGTGTTGTGTGTGTGTTTGTGTGTGTCCAGCCCAGTTGTATGACTGTTGGTGGTCCCAGCAATTGCTGCCCGCACTTTAGGGCTCCCAGCCACGACCGGGCCCCTGGCCAAGAGCTGCCTTGGCCCAAGCTAATCTGTCTTTAGCTGGCTTTCAAGGGCCGCCCACTGACCCAGCAGGTCTGCATGGCGCGCTGTGCTGTGAACGCCTTTCCTTCGCGGCCATGCTGTCCATTAGTCTGAGGGCTTTAATATTCCTTTATCTGCGTGACAGGCAGACTCGGACGAGGCGTCTATAGGTCGGAGTTGGTTGATGGTCTATTTCTTTTAGGCTCGCTCCTTCGCCTCTTTCACATTGTTGATTCTGTGTGTGTGTGTGTGTGTTTGTTTATGTGTGTGTGTGTGTGTGTCTTTTAAATAGAGCTCAGGGGCTCTCATTTATAACCGTTGCGTATGCACAAAACGGGCTGAAAGTGGCATACGTGACTTTCCACGCCAAGGTTGTGATCTATAAAAAACTAACTTGACAGGAGAATGTGCACAGCCCTAAGCAAGATCTGACCCATGCGTACGCATGGTTTGGTAGGAAAATAAGAATTGGCGACAGAGGGTGTGGTGGTGAACTGAAGTCCGACTGAAGAAGTGTAGAGAAGAACAATTATGTTTCATCATCGCCCTTCATAAGTTTAATTTCAACCTGTATCATGTGTTAAATATATGTAATCAGAATAATTTAAGTCAACTGCGTTATTTCTCAGTCATAACTACAGAAACAACTCATTAGAATCGAAATGAAAATTCTAATTTAAATTCTCTATATTTAATCCCGTCACTCCATAATGTCCACTGACGGCGCGACTGCATGGAATAAAGCATCTGTCCAACATGTGTCAATAACATCACATTTTTATGTGACACTGTAAACACATAATCAAATGTCAATTAAATCCCAAGTGTGGAAAACCAAGCCACATACTCATCGTCAACAATCGTTATATTATTGTCCGTTCCTCTTGATGCTTTTTTTCATGACAAATCAGGCATTAAAAAGGGGTTATGCTCAAGAAAATTTTATGTGGCTGTTTACAAACTGATTATCCAAGGTGTTCTCGGTCAGTCTTATTACCGTAACCCTATAATTACAGCGGTGAGCCCTGTGCGTAATGCTGCACCATGGCACTGATGGAGGACCATGCAAATGGCAGGATTTGGAGGGAGAGGGTCTTCAGGGACCATAACGATTTATTGGTACATAAAAATATGTACCTTTATGTCAGACCACTTCTTTTTTAATTCTGGGACTGTGCGCTCCGTGCTACTGACAGAGTTCACTGCTGCAGCAACATGTTGCCACTCACTCTGCTTTTTGTTTTGATACCAATCCCGTGACCGCCAAACAAAACTACTTTTCGGGCCTCCACCTCACCCACAAGTGTCTCCACTTCAACCTCCGTGGAATTCGCTTTTTTGCTTTTCTCTGTCCTTCTGCCATTGTTTCTGACAAGACATAATACTTGCACCTGAGTTCTGTTTTATATGCAGATGATCGCATTCATGAGGTCGTTTGCGTTGACCATTTATGGTTAAAAAGGGGCGTGTGCAGGGCGGAACGTGAAGCTGATTCATCTGTGCACACTTGTAGGCTTTCTGTGATTTATAAAGCGAAGATTGGTTAGAGGTGTGCGTAAGCAGGGTTTTGTAAGTCTGAATATTTTTTGGCGCACGCAAAACTTGGCTTTTGGGCGTACGTACACTTTTAGTAACGATCCCACGCACAGTTATATAAATGAGACCCCAGAGCCTTAAAGGTTGGCTTTGTGCTTGGTACAGATATTGCTGGCTTTGTTTGTAGCCTTGTGTTGTGTTTGTGTCCACACTGTGAAGCAGGGAGGTCCGTAACTCCATTGCACCGTCTCACCAACAGCTGTTTGCTTTATGATTTATTAAGAATGACGCTACCGCCAATTTCAAAGACCCCTTACTCCCTCTAGCACCACCAATAAAGGGGTTTTAGATACTTCATGGGGTGGGTGTGTGTGTGTGTATGAACCTGGACTCTATGTAATATAATGTTTGGCTGTGATTTATAGATATATGTACACAAGCATGATATGAAGACGGTCCTGACTTTGGACGTTCTGTGTGTTCTGGCTGAAGAACAAGTCCTCATCAACCATGTCACACAAATGTATATGCTGGTGTTGTTTCTGAAGCATGCTGAAATATTGACCTGTAGCCCATTGTTTATATTATTCCTTTTTACGGTGCAATTTTCCAAGGGAGCAGAATCATTCCATGTCCTTCATGCTTCCCGATGCGTCAAGAGGAAATGCCAGAGGAAAGTGCTGTGTGTGTTTGTGTGTGTGTGTGTCGTTCCTACCTATTTCCATGTGTCCCATCTGTGTTCCTTATACATGTCCGTGTCTAGTGCTCTTCCAGCATTGTGCTTGTATATCTCCATCTCTTCTGTGTCGTGTCGAGTCTTAATCTGTTTCTGTTCCAGGGATCAGACCCGGCGTCTCACACATGTCTCCTTGTCTTTGTTGTCGTCGCCCCCCCCCCCCCCCCCCCATAGTACGGAGCCAGAGGACGAGGACGAGGTCCTGCTGAGCCCGGAGGTGACCTTCGGCCCCCCGGGGCTGGACCTGTCCTGCCCCGTGGCTCTGTCGGTGGCGCACTGCGCCGACCTCAGCTGCCCCGCCGACGCCGCCTGGGCCGTCCGTCTGAAGAGGCGGACCCCGGAGAACAAGTGGGAGGTAACATCGCAGTGACCGCACACTGTCACTAGGAGTTAAGGAGGAGAGAGACGACTGGAGCGCTTCTTCTTCTAACCCCTCCCGAGGTTTGGGAGGAATGGCAATATAGTGTTCTGGACGTCTCTCTCCTCCTTTTGCAGTCAAAGTCAACTTTATTGTCAATTTCTAAATATGGTCCAGACATACAGAGGAATCTAAATTGCGTTTTCTCCGACCCACGGTGCAATAAAATAAGATAAGTCATATTTACAAAAAGCGAAGTAATATTTACAATAAGTGAGGTGATTTGCTTTGGTGTTTATGAATCGTCGTCTTCTTTTTGTCAAACCGTGTCTTTTTATTGACGTTGGGGTAGAGTGGGAGAGGCGGGGGGGGGGGGGGGGTATTGAGTGCAGAGCCCTGGTTTCGGCCCCGAAAATAACCGGGCCGTTATGTAATTCGGATGATGTGACAACACTGTTGACATCAACCCCGCAGAATGCGAGGCGGTAGCGCTGGGGCAGTGGATCCTCTGAAGTAAGTCCTCAGAGCAGTTAGTTTCAGAACAAGTACATTATTTTGCATCTATCATGGAAATGGTGTTCCAGGCTTTGGGCTGTCAAAGACATGGAGCCGGCTGCTGTTTAATATTTCAGCTGGTAAACCCATAAAGTGACATGGCCGGCACTCTGACTCGCTCTTCTCTGGGCTAATAACACGGAATGAAAGATGCACTGAAATCTGCAGTCTGTTGCATATTTTTTTGTCTACGTGTGAAGAATTAGTATCCCTGCTAGTTCGGAGATTGTACTATAATCTAACCAGATATGCTGTATACATGGTGTACACTTGTTTGTTTTAATATACAATCATGTTCCCTCTTCCATAGTTTTATATTGGCACATTGCATGTGCATCGGAGGAACAAAATTTCCAACGGAAATATTATTTGTAATGTTTTGGAGGCAGGGTGGTAAAGCAATGTGTGAGTGTGAGGCTCCTCACATGTAGCTCCTCCAAACACCTCGTCTCATCACACCATAACTATACAGAGCTGTGTTAGCATCACCTCAAACAACTCCCAACACGTAGAGGAGCAGACGGCAAGACGCTTTTGAGATCAATCTATCTAAACCCCTATTTATCCATCCATCTCCCATTCATTCATCTATCCATCCATCCATCCATCTAAACCACCCACCACCTCTCTATTGTCATCCATCCATCCATCCAACCTCCATTCTTTCATCCATCCACCTTAACACACATTTATCCATCCATCCATTTCATAGCCATCCATCAATCTCCTACTCATCCATCCATCTCCTATTCATCAATCTCCTATTTATTCATCCATCCATCCATTCAAACTTCCATCCATCCTTCTCCTATTCATTCATCCATCCATCCACATTAGTACATTCCCCAGCATGATAGCCCCCCACGTGTTGGATACTCTTGTAATGTTGAGCTAACCCCATCAAAAGACTTTGGGGACCTCATAGGGCAGAATCCCCCCCCCCCCCCCCCCCCCCCCCGCTTGAGTCACACACTCTTCTGTGTTGCCTGTGGAGTAAGCCTGTCTGATCCCCCCCCCCGCCCCGCCCGCCGCTTGTCACTGGCTTGTCACTGTGTGTGTGTGTGTGTGTGTGTGTGTCTGTGTCTGGGTGACATTTACATTTAATTTGCCAGCAGTGATGTGTCGCACAAAAGGGATACATGAAAAAAGCCATCATTTATGTGTGATACACGCCATCGGGATAAAATTGAGATGAGAGGAGAAGGACAGAGAAAAGAGTCCGGTAAGGGAGGGAGAGAGAGGGCATGTGAGTTGTCCCTCAAGAAGAAGCAACAGTGTGACCCCTCTCTGTGTGAAATAATGAGCACTTTATCTCATGCAAAATGCATCCAGGATCCCTGCTCCCGGGCTTTACTGACATTACAGCTCTCTCTCTCTCTCTCTCTCTCTCTCTCTCTCTCTCTCTCTCTCTCTCTCTCTCTCTCTCTCTCTCCTCTCTCTCTCTCTCTCTCTCTCTCTCTCTCTCTCTCTCTCTCTCTCTCTCTCTCTCTCTCTCTCTCTCTCTCTCTTTCTCTCTCCCTCTGTCTATCCCTCTGTCTATTCCTCTGTCTCAAACCCCTCTCTCTCTCTGTCTCTCACCCCCCCCCTCTCTCTTTCTCTTCTCTCTCTCTCTCTCTCTCTCTCTCTCTCTCTCTCTCTCTCTCTCTCTCTCTCTCTCTCTCTCTCTCTCTCTCTCTCTCTCTCTCTCTCTCTCTCTCTCTCTCTCTCTCTCTCTCTCTCTCTCTCTCTCTCTCTCTCTCTCTCTCACACACACACACAGCCCCTCTCACTTGGCTGCTCTGTGGGGAGGGATTGTTACAGAGAGCCTCCATGTCGCAGGAACGCTTGGAGGACGAGGGCGAAGTTTGTCATTATTTTCGCTTTATTTCCCCTGATGAAAATGTATTTCTAGTGAACTGTACACATTTTATATTGACCAATCAGAATGCAGAACACCACCCTAAAAGCTAGTGCAGCACACCGCAGGCCAGTGCAGACACCACAGGCTAGCCCAGCTCAGTTACGCCTCGCGTTTCCACTGCCGACATACCCTTATGGTAGGGTGGGGTTTAAGCCGTAAGGTGATAGCCGCGGCAGCTAAGTAAACATTGTGAACTCATAACAGCCCGACATAGTCTAGCTTGCTAATAAATCCAAGGAAAAAGTATAACATGCACAATGAACAAATAGCAACAATGTAGGACGTCCAAGAAGGACGGCAAACTTTTGCGCGACATTTTCTTCAACAAACAAAGCTTTCGCCGTTGCCCAGAAATAAGGGGATTGTTTGTTATTATCCCCCTGTCGCACAGAAGTGCGATTCTGTCGACCAATCAGCGGACGGCGTGTGTAGCTCGAACTTGCCGGCACCCTTTCAGGCGTCTCTGTACCCCAACGGAGGAGTACTGCGAGACGAGTACAACTCAATACAGCTCAGTCCGGATCACGCCCGCGCCGCACCTTTGCAGACTAAACAGACCTGCACCCTCCGGTGGAAATGCGCCATATGCCTCTTTCTGTCTGCCTTTGCTCCCTTCATTTACGTCCAAAAACGTATATCTTGACCATACTTTACCTTCCTAAACCTGACTTAACCTTCATTTATGCTTGTTTTATGCCACCATTAAATGTCTGGCTGCCCGTTTGGCACCTATTGCACTCCCTATATCCCTGGAATGAGGGATGTCTCTTGTGCGCTTCTCCTCAAGGCTCCCTCCCTTTAGGATTTGGGGAGGTTTTCCTTGGCCCTTCAGAGCGGTGGTTCTCAAACTACGGGTTGGCAACCACAAAGCCTACTTTAAAGTCACCGCACGTCGACCAAAAACGATATACTCGGGGCCCTAGTGCACGGTGCGTACAGCTATCCGTCATGCACCTCTGAAACTGGGAGGTCTGCGGTGCAGAGTGGGCGACCCCGGGGCCTCTAGTTCACGGTCAGGCCACGATTCAGAGATCCAATGATGTGACGCATGTCACGAGACACGAAACACTCTCCTACTGCTCTGTAGTGTATGTGCAGGCAAACATGTCTTGGCTGTTCCATTGGGGCATGTTGTTTTGTCTGAGGAAAAATATTAAATTGCAGAACTGTAAATCGAAAAGAATAGCTCAACGGGGAGGGGTTTACAAAAACATGAGTTATCTCAGAGAGTGATCATGAGTGTGCTCGAAGACAGAGGATAAGTGTTCGCTGTCTCATTATTATTGACATGGTCATGAGAATGCCAACATCTTTGGGTGGGGTTTGGTACCCCGAGGTACCTTCAGAAGGGGGGTCACGGCAGGAACAGGCGAGGTCTTAAAGCCGGTTAAGCACTGGGCCTGGGATTGAGGGCTGCTTGTTCCAACATGGCTGACCAGTGTCTTGCCTCAACAGGAAGTGATATCCATGGACGAGGAGAGCACCTCCTGCTACGGCCTCCTGGAGGCGGAGCGGTGCCACCTGCTGCTGGGCCGCCCGGGCCGCTACGCCCTGGTGGGCCGGCCCCTGAGCCAGGCAGCCGCCAAGAGGCTGAGGCTGGCCGTGTTCGGGAGCCCCGACCTCAGCAACACGCTGGGCTACAACCTGAGGGTGTACTGTGTGGACGACACCCCCCACGCCCTGCAGGTGAGGGGGGGAGATGGAGGATTATAATGATGAAGAGAAAGAGGAGGGAGGGTGCTGATGAGAAGGAAATTATGATGGGGAGGTGAGAGGGGGAAGAGGAGGAGGAGGATTATAATGATGATGAGGAAGATTATAATGATGAAGATTAGTAGGAGGAGGAGGGAGGGTGATGAAGAGAAGGAAATGATGATGAGGATTATAGTGATGCAGAGAAGGAAATGATGATGAGGATTATAATGACGAGGAGGGTGATGATGCGGAGGATTATAATGATGAGAAGGGTGATGAGGATGATTATGAGGATGAATATTTTGAGGTTCATTGTTTGGTATATTAACATTAACATGAGACGTTGCTTTTATCCAAAGGTAGGTCGGTACTCGGACCACAATGCGCAACACAACACATTACAAAAGGGAGGAAGGACAAGAAAAGCCCAACTGCTGTAAACTCTAAAGTTTCTAAAAATGTGTATGTTTCGAAAACCCCATGGAAATGACTTGGCTGCGTTCCTCAGAACACGAGGTTAGGGGCCGTCAGCCTCCATCCACAGACACAGCAACACAGTGCAGATCCCTCATAACAGCTGAAACATGACAGTGCACATCTCAGCCAAGCAGAGGTCTCGGGTCTCCTCCAGTCTTCAGACGGGTTCTGTAAGATAGAGGGGGATTCTGCAGATTCATCTTCAGTGTATTGTGCATACAAACAAAATACTCAATGTATTGTACTTACATACTTAATACACATGACCATGCATAGTTATACAAATATATTTTAAAGTATTTTTTTATTATTATTATTATCATTATTATAATTATTATATAATTATTATAATTATTTATAATTTATAATTCAAAGTGCATACTGATTGCGCACTCAGTACGCACTGTGAAATGTAAATATTTTAAGCAACATATGACATTGTATGTTGTTTTCACGTAATGGACTTGATGAACCGCTGGTTGAAAGCCTAATATAAGCCTTGTGTGCAGAACATTTGAAAAGAATAAAATGGAAAATGAACAACAATGGTTGGTTGATTAGTCTGTAGTTCTCATTGACTTTACTGCTAGTGGTAAAGCATGCATCAAGTCCATTCATTAAATATGATTCAACGTATGGATGATGCAAATATCCATGTTTGATACTATGAACACCAAATGAACACTGTCATCATAAACAAAACAATTTGTAATCATGTGAATTTACAATAACTATATTGTAACGGGGGGGGGGGGGTTAGGCAGAACCCAAGTGCACAGACAGACGACAATTGTAGGACAGTTTCAAGAATTTATTCTGATACAGGATGGGGCAGGCAGAGAGCAGACAGTAAGGTAACCGACAGGTGGGAAGGGAATCGTCGGTGCGGGGTCAGCAGGCGAGGAGTCGGCAACGGGAGGGCAGAAGAGCAAATCGGGGGGTCGGGCACTGTAGAGCAGACAGACTGACAGGAACTTGACGCCGGGCGGGCGGTCAGGCAGGCGAAGGGTCGATAACAGGCCGTCAGGCAGGTGGATCAGGAGACGGGGACAGAGGAGCAGACAGACCGACAGGGACTGGACGGCAGGCAGGAGGTCAGACAGGCCAGGGTTCGTTAACAGGCAGAGTAGAGTAGACAATGTCAATCGGGAGTTGCGGGAAAGCTCTGAATGAAACAAGAGACAATCTGGCAAGGACTGAGTGAAAGGAGAGGACTGTTATAGGGGGAGCATAGGTGACGATGGTTGGTTTAGTTAGGGGAGATCAGGGTGGCAGGCAGGTGAATGGGAAAACCAGGGACGGACCATAGCACATACTGTATCTGCTATGCATTCACAGGAGAGCAGGATTTAAATACACTATGATATAGATATAGTCACGTACCTGAGTTCACAGTAGCATACAATCCTCGTGGCTTGCATTTCAGCATAAGTGGTAGATAATTAAAGGCATTCAATACAATGAATGCTCAGGAGAGACTGAAGGTAGTGTGTTTTTGTGTGGGGGGGGGATTTCTAGCGGAGGGGGGAAGGGGGGGGATACTCATGTAATTGAATTGCCTTTGTTCTGCTGATTAGACATGAGTTGCGCGTTGGGTCACCCAACCAAACGCCTCATTCTGGAAGTGTACAACACATGAACTTTATCTGGTTGTTTAACCCCCCTCCTCTGTTTAAAATGTGCCTGTCCAGTCCGGTGAATTATTTTGCAAAGTTGCAAAAGATTTGTTTAACACTTTCCCTCACATTTGCCTCAATGTGTTAAATCTGTGTTTTAAATCACCCTTTAATATAACAAAATACAATAAAATAAATAAATAAACGGTTCTAGTCTTGTGCTTATAATGTCAGAAGACAGATGCAGTACAGTACATTTAAAATCCCTAAAACAAAAAAAAATTCTGTGACCAATCCGTCCCTCTTTCTGGATGAAACGATCAAAAGCAGTCTCATCCTCCCCTCGTCAGCGCACAGACGCGCGCTCATGTTTCATTGCGCAGGCCTGTAAACGAGATGATGTCTCCTGCTGTTGAAACCCGATCGTCCGTATTGACGAATGAAGATTGTGTTAAACAACATTATCATATGGATATCGCAATGAAGTGCATTCAGACAGTGGGTACCGGTAATATATATCTGTGCAGCGAGCGATGATATTGTGATATTGATACGTTCCAATTTGATTCAATGGCTTTTCTTTTTGATATATACATTATATTGTCAGTCGGAAAACTAGTGTTGTCATTTTTGGGGAAAAGTTGTATGTTATAGGTTGTTTAGTCAAGGTTTCAGGGGATTAGTGGTTAAGTATTCTTCTTGGGGCGGTCAGTTTTGATAATTTGTCAGGTCTTACATGCTAACAACTGAATATTTCAAAAGAGAATCAGAGGAACAAAGGATTTCCACCATGGTCTGAATCACACGAATAAAGGTCATGATCGCTTTAGTATTCACTCAAAACGACGTGTGAAAGGATGTCTCGATTAGTACTACTAAAACATAAACTGTGCTTCTGTAATAGTCCTCAGAAAGGGCCTTTTGTTAGGGTCTGACCATAAGCCATATGAAATAGTTATAGGACCATCTCAACAAGCTGAGGCAGCCTGAAGCCAGCGTACTGCAGTCATTCCCACCGGACCGGCCATTATACTGGTTGTTTAAAGAAAAGGAAGATTTAGGCCTAGTAGCAGTAGTTTGAGTAGTAGTAATAGTGGCAGTAGTAGTAGTAGTAGTAGTAGTAGTTGTAGTAGTAGTAGTCGTAGTAGTAGTAGTCGTACAGTAATAGCCTCAGAGATAGTAGTAGTAGTAATAGTAACAGTACTAGTATAGTCGTAGTAGTAGTAGTATAGTAGTAGTAGTAGCACTAATAATAGTAGTAGTAATAATAGAGTACTATTTCTGGCAGTAACAGTAGTTGATTTAGGTAAAAGTAGTGGTAATAGTATTATTTATTGTAATTATAATATGTCCTCTTCTCTTCTTTACCATCGTGAACAAACATTATTTAATCAAGAAATGTGAATTCAATCTACACAAGTTTCAAACTGTGTTTATCTGTTCATCCGTCTAACGGCGGAATAAAAGGTTATTAAACTATGGACATACAGTCACAAACATACAAACCTACTCATCCAGGGGCTGATTAACATTAAAAACACAACCACTCCTCCCATGAGTTGGTGTGAGTGCTGACGATGGCGCAGCCCTAAAGCTCTTCACAAACGGCTGGTTTTATTTAAAATATAAGATTGAACGTGAATCGAGCAAAAACTTGTATTTGTATTCCTTCCACTAAATTACTCCGTCTCTCAGTGAAGCACGGTAAGTTGTACGTTTGTGTTGCTTTTAAGTCGGGTTAGGCTCAGCTAGCGTTTAGTTTGTCGTCCTGTTCTGGCCAATAATGGATTTCCCATGTTGAGAACCCTGGCCCACAAATCAACCCCTAATGTACCTCTGCTTGTAACACTTTTGCATTTCCTCCCTGACTACTCAGAGAGAGAGAGAGATGAGGAGAGATGGAGGGAGAGAAGAAGAGAGAGAGGAGAGAAGGAGAGAGAGATGAGAGAGAGAGAGAGGATGAGAGAAGAGAGAGAAGAGAGAGAGAGAGACAGGGACAGGACAGGGACCGGGAGAGAGACAGAGGCGACGGAGACGGGAGAGAAGACAGACAAAAGTCATTTAGCAAATGAGTAAAACATTGATACTCGTGAGCACATTTCCCAGTCAAGAGCTCGCCCTTGTCCGGCAGGCTATGTAGAATCAACGCCTGTGGTTGGTGGAGTTTTAGATATTACGCCACATGCATTATTGATATTCACAGTCAGCTGTTGAGCAGATGGCTCTCTCTCTCCTCTCTCTCTCTCTCTACTGCCTCTCTCGTCTCATAGCTTCTCTATCTCTGCTCTCAATCTCTCTACCTCTCTCATCTCTCTCTCCTCTCTCTTCTCTTCTCTCTCTCTCTCTCTCTCCCTCTCTCTCATCGTCCTTCTCTCTCTGAACAGTTTGTGACTCGTCATATTTCAGATCTGTCTGTGCAATTATTTTTTTTGCTGTTTTTTAATATATTTTGACAGTCCCTGTTATGTACCACTCAACAGCATGTTTATCGGATCCATAGGTGATATGTTGAAGATGTTATTAATAATTCAGACCAAATGTTGTCGCCTATACAGCTCCCCATACATGCATCTTGTGGAAGTGAACAGCTGCCCTCCTGGTTCCCGTTATAACAGCGGCCAGCTCAGAGAGTACGTTATTACAAGTGAGGTTTCTGAGGTGGATGCACAAATTGCAATTATTTTGTTAACAACTGAAGGAGGCTTAAATGATCTGAAGAAGAGACTGCTGCGAGTCTGACTTTTAGTCTGTGAAGAGGATATTATCTTCACAAAGGTGGACTCTTGTGCTTGCATTCCAATTGTGCGCTCTGTCGTGAATCTCCTGCTCAGCTTGCTCGGCCTGTCGTCCTCAGATCCTCTTTTGGTCCGATGCTGTCCCTGAATCACGCCATTTGAGAGCCAGCGGCTTTAGTAGGGTGGTGATCACACCAGAAGGTCTGCTGGAGGCAAGTGTTTAGAGCGGGGCCGCGTGTTACGCCGTGGCCCTTTCTGTTAGAACCGCAAGATGCAAAGCAGGACGGGTTTTTACTCTACCACGCAGAACGTCTGCACTTACACCCCGCTCATGACCGGGCGGAGCGCTTTCCAGTCAGAGTGAGTGTTGTTTTAACTCCAAACCAACAACCATAAAAAGATGTGGGATCTGCTCAATGACGCTTGTTGGCATAAACAAAACAGCCGATCCTCGGCTGTTAAGCTAGGATTCAATTGGTTTAGACCTACAACCCATCATCAGAGCAATGAAGAACGGAAACATAGGCCTACCCTCCTGAACATTTCATGTAACCAAACACTGCCCGCATTAGATAAATACGGTTGGGACTGGTCTATTGAGCTCTCGCTGTCTGAAAGGGGGAGGAGGTGCACGGATATGTTCCAGAGCAACACTCAAAATCACGAGGCTAAACGGCTATCTCCTGCTCGCTTCGACCACTAAGGGGCTCGTCTCTTCCAGGGAACATAATAAACGACCACGCTGATAGGAAGGAGGTCCATGGAAAAAGAGTTGGTTGACCTGCAGCCCATTGTGTGCATTGTAACAGAGATAACTCAATCTGGCCCTCTCCCCTAGACCCCGGTCCCCCAGGCCCGTGGCGGTGCTGGAGTGTGTGAGGGGGAGGCCGTCTGCTGGAGGAGCCCAGGACGCTGCAGTTCAGTTGGGAACGGGTTTCAGCCTGCGAGGTCTCCATCCAGGACCTCCACAGCTCTCTGGTAGCATCAATGCCCTTCACCACCTGCCAGGGTTACGCCCCGGAGATACGGGTGTGTGTGTGTGTGTGTGTGTGTGTGTGGTTGTGTGTGTTGTGGTGTGTTGTTGTGTGTGTGTGTGTGTGGTGTGTGGTGGGTGTGTGTTGGTGTGTGGTGTGTGTGTGTGTGTGTGTGTGTGTGTGTGTTGTGTGTGTGTGTGTGTGTGTGTGTGTGTGTGTGTGTTTTGTGTGGTGTGTGTGTGTGTGTCAGTAAGTGAGTTAGAAAGAGGATGTGCGTGTACAGGTGTTGGTGCACGTGCATGCTTTCACAAGCTTATGTGTGATAGACATTGTAATGCAGGTTGATAGTGGACCAACACCGGCTCCAGTGTACCAGCCAACAGTACAGTGTACACTCTAACTATAGGACAGAAACAGACTCATTTCAACACACATGGCATCCAACCGAGACGTTCCTGAAGTCCTCTGAGACCCAGTGTGGTGAAGTGTGTGGCCCTTGCTCCTCCATGTGACTGCTCCTCTCCCCCAACACCGTTACGCTCCGCGGTCCCACGACGAGGTCACATCCAAAGCACAGACAGAGCACACACCAAGGGGCACATCAGCGAGAGCTATCTCCTCCACACACACACACACACACACACACACACACACACACACAGCACACACACACACACACACACACACACACACACACACACACACACACACACACACACACACACACACACAACACCCATACACATAGATAACATACACATGCACCCAACCACAAACACACACAAATAACTCACGTACACATGAATACACACGCGCGCACACACACACATAAAACAGACACACAAACACACATAACACACACATGCATAATATACAAACACCCATAATGCACAACTTTAATTATAACTTCGAGTTACATTCAAACACATTGACCGAGACACGAACAACCCCCACTCATCCTTATGAATTTTAGGGTGTGTGTGTGTGTGTGCTGTCAGCCCGTCTCTGACGACACCCTCATCTCGGCCGAGCCGGGAGTTGGGCCAGAGATCACCATCGTTTTAAACACAAGAGCACTCGTCCCCCTTTGAAACGGATTGGACCGCTCCGAATTGGTCCAGCCTGACCTCGTGTTGCCGGCGTTCCTCCGTGAGCACTAAAGCCTTTCCATCCCGAGCGTCCAATGGAAACCTGTTTAATCGTTGGAAAACGACTGAAACGGTGTTTTTTTTTTCTCAGCGTTTGATTTAAACAAACCACAACAAGAACAATCAGCCGCTGTGTGCTATTATAGTCTGACCCCTGTGTCTCTCTCTCTCCGACCCCGTCTCTCTCTCTCTCTCTCTCTCTCTCTCTCTCTCTCTCTCTCTCTCTCTCTCTCTCACTCACTCCCTTGTATTTCCTTTCTCTCTCTCTTCCTCTCTCTCTCTCTCTGTTCTCCTGTCTTCTGTCTCTGCAGGCAAAGGTCGCGAGCAACATCCTCCAAGTTGTACACAGGCCAACGGGCGGAAAGGTGAGCCCAGAGAGTGAGAGTATGAGAAGTGGGGGAGAAGGGGGGCAAGAGACGGAGAAAGGGAGAGGGTGGGGGAAGGGGGGAGAGAGCAGCAGCAGGTGTTTCTCTGCGAAAAGCCATGGAGCAAGAAAGACATCACCTCGTCGTTAAAGACACCGTTTTCAAACTAGATGGGCTTTTGTCTGATTGTTGTTCCATTTCTCTGAAAATCGTTCTCCTTCATATTCCTCCTACTTTTTCTTTCTCCTCTTCTTGGACCAGCAGAGTGAAAAGGGGATGATTCCTCTCTTCCCCCCGTCCCACTGTCCCCTCACCTCAGAGTCGGGGTCCACCGCCTTCAAGATCCCCCCGTCCATCCATCAGCGCATCTGTGCCATCTTCGACTCGGCCAACTCCAAGGGCAAGACTGGTAACTGCTGGTCAGAGCTCCACGTAGGAAGCAGGTACACCATGTAGACAGGTAAAGCACCATGTAGACAGGTAAACACCATGAAGACAGGTAAACACTCATGTAGACAGGTAAACACCATGAAGACAGGTAAACACCACGTAGACAGGTAAACACCATGAAGACAGGTAAACACCATGAAGACAGGTAAACACCACGTAGACATGCACCTCATACACAGGTAGAAACACCCACGTAGAAGGTTAAACACCTTACTTAAACTAAACACGCAGGGTTGATGCTTTACTCAAGGCAAACAGCTGTATCTTGTTTACCATGCTGCTGATTACTACACAGGATGGAGCGAGAAGTCACGCTTCAAACAGCCACGTTCAATGCTTAATCTGTTTTACTCAACGCTCGGGCGATATAAGGACCATTTTCATGCTAACAAAGCAATTTTTTTTCCTTCGGACCAGAATTAGGATGGACCAACTTTTGCTGCGTGTAAAGTGTATTTGTTTTATGTGAGAAAGACTCATAATCCCAGATCCTAAATCCCCTATACACTGTATCAATATCGCAAAAAGTCCCTATTTCGCAAATGGTCCCCCTATTGAAATTATCAGACTTACATACTGGCTTAGGTTACATGGCTTTACTTCCATGTACCTAAGTGGTAAGGTGTTATCGTCGGACAAGACATGTGAACCATTTGAACCCGGAGGTTCTGAATCGCATCTAGCTCTTCAAGTTTATTTTTCCTCCGTTTCTCATTAAATCAGCAAACACTAGCAAACCGTCGCGCTGGTACTAGGCTAACAATGCTGCGTATGACTCAGGAAAACACAGACAAACTCTCCGCTCGCTTATGTCTCCTCCACCTGGGTTACAAATCAATCTTATGTGGTTGTGACACGTTTCCGAACAACCAACGAGGTGTTATCGTTGAGAAACATGATGTTCATGATTCCTAATGGAACAGCGGACTCTCGTTAGCAAAGTCACGCTGCCCCCGGAATCAACGAGCGGCCGTTGGCCTTAATCAAAGTTTTTATTATTTTTCCGAATTATTTTTTATTGCTCATCACTTAATTGGAAGGCGCTGGGAAATGTGAGCATTGAAAGTGTTGCCCTGTACTGACGTCGTTATTTTCCGAAAGAGATGTAAATAGGATTCCTATATCACGGCAACACCTGGCGTGGCAAGAATAGAGTACTGCAAGATAACTGACTGCATGTTGAACCCAATAAAAGCCCCAACAGCAGGTGTAATAAAGTAGCATGTACCTTGTTAAGCAGCTTTTTTCTTTGCAATTTATTTCTTCAAGGGTGCTCTGGCATCATTTAAGCATGCTCCTCATTTTATGATCAGAGACATGGGGCTAAAAGTGCCCTCTGCTGGAAGCAGGTGATAATTCGATCTGAAATAAAGGGGATTTGATTCAATAATGCATTTTTCCCTGTAGGCAATTCAAGTGTTTATGCAGATCCTTGCAAAGGACTCATATAGTAATTGCAACGTAAAATTTTATTCGATAATATACACAATCTCAGCTACTTTCAATTATGGAATAAAATATATAAAATCTTGGAAAGGGAACAAACCTCTTATCTAGCTAAATTACGTCAGCCACCTTGATGTAACTTTCATTTGGAACACTGTTGGAAAAGTTTCAACATGCAATATAAAGCAGTAAGGTGACGATTTGAACGGCAGTTATTTTCCATATTTACCTTTTCATCCTATCCTCTTTCCACCGGCCTCTCTCTCTCTCTCTCTCTCTCTCTCTCTCTCTCTCTCTCTCTTCTCTCGCTCCTCTCTCCCTCCTCTCTCCTTCCTCTCTCTCTCTCTCTCTCTATCTCTCTCTTCTTCTCTCTCTCTCTCTCTCTATTCCCAAACATCCATTGCTCCCTCACCTCCATCCCTCCTCCCTCCTCCCCCTTCCGTCTCTCCCTCCTCCCCCCTCCACCCCTCCAGGAACCTGAGCTACTTCGCCTGCCAGAAGAGCCCGTCAGCGGTCATCCTCAGCCTGTGGGAGACCCAGCACCAGACCTCGGGGGACGTGGACTCCCTGGCCTGTGCTCTGGAGGAGATTGACAGGGCCCCGTCACCCAGGACATTCAACCCACTGGGGCAGGGCAGCGACCAGCCAGACTCTGGATTCTCTTAAAACACAAAACACCCACCGGGATTGGCAGGCCTTTGTAGGGTTCCCGTCGGGAGGACCCAGACCTTGGTGGGGGACTTTTAAGGTTCATTAACTCTGGTAAGGATCCCGTGGTGGCGCTACAGGAGGAGGAAGAGGAGGCGCAGTAGCACAATGATGTTGGAGAAGGGATGCCGCCGTGAGGAAGACGAGGGACGGACAGAGAGGGAGACACTAGAGGCTTTGTTCCGCCTGCGGTGTCGGTCACTCTGAGCTGCGTGGCACAGCCACAGGGAACAGCTTGGAGGAAGAAAAGGAACGCTGAGCTTCTGCACTTTGTTTTCATGTCGAAACAAAAAGATAATAACCTCTGATTTTGTCCCAGCGGGACGCTACGCTCCGACACGGTGAACGCTTGAGCAGGAAAGCCAGCGCGGGACGGGAAGAGAGGCAAGAGAGGACTTCCCTCTGGGGGCTGGGAATACGGTTCAAGAATACTGAGAAACATGTGCAGCTCGGACCGCCTCTCGCTGAACCCCTGAGGACCGACCACACTACTTATTTCTTGGGGGGGGAGGGCTGTCAAAATCGTAGTGTTTTATGTCTATGGTCGCATTCTTTTCATTAATTTTTTATTGTGTTATTCCGTGTTTCTAATGTTACAGAGACAGAGGGCCCTATTTTAACGGTCTGAAACGCAAGTGGGAAAGCGCAAAGCGCAAGTAGCTTTGTGGGCGGTTCTACGGCGCTATCGCTATTTTACAGGCGGATAAATGACACTTCCGCCGCGGCGCAAGTGTCAAAAGGGTTGGTCTGAAGGCAGCCTAATTACCCGTAGGTGTGGTTTTTGGGCGAAACCGTGCAATGAACCAATCAGAGCGTTTTCTCGCATCCCCTTTAAGAACGATCGGCGCCATGTTCCATGGCGGATTTGCTATTATGATGGCGGGTTTTGCCAGGCGCACGCAATGAAAAGGTTCACCACAGAAGATACCGATGTGCTTGTCAGAGCAGTCAAAGAAACGCGACCTTGGCTTCATATGGGGATGGGAGAAACCCACCCAAAATTGCTTCCGTGAAAGCGGCTTGGGAGGAAATCGCCGTAATTGTTTCAGCAGGACAAAATATTCTTTTATATATTATTATTATTTTTATATTATTTTATCTTTATGGACACCACAATGATTTTCCTTGTGTGGTAATATTTTATTGTCCTTGTAATTATGTATGGTTTGCAAAAATGGGAACTGCTGTCCGTGTAGATGAGAGAAGCAAAGTGTAGGCCTATGCGCGAGGTGCACAAGCAATCCGTATGCATCGCATGCGCATGTATGCATGCGCCCTTCAAATAGCATCTGAACAACGCGCCACTGACTTTAAACCAGGTATTTCCTGGTCAGTAGCGCAATGGTTTTCAGAAACGTCAAAATACCGTTTGCGCCAGAACACGCCTCCTCCTTCCGCCGAACCGCCCCTTGGGGCGCAAGATCATTCCCTAATTTACCGGCGAGTGGCGCTGGTGGCAAAAGAACGCTCTGCGCCAGTTGTAAACTAGCAACGACACATGCGCCAGTGACTAAGTCACTTGCGCCGGATGCAAGATAGGGCCCAGAGTAAAACTCGGCGAGACTCACTAATCGACTCCGCTCTGAGTTAATTGAACCGTTCATCTGACCGTCAAACACTAAATGGATCACTCAGTGACGGAAGAGGGATTTGTGTGAGCAGGGATCTTGGGAAGCATTATAATATTGTCTTGAGTTAAAAATAAACACATAGTCTCTTACACACAGGAACACATGCGTATACAAAATGAAAGGCACTCTCTCTCTCACACATACATGGAAACACACACATACAGAAAAACAACTCTCACACAGAAAGCAACACACACACAGGAACAAAACAACAGTTTATCTCTCACACAAGAACAAAGACACACACGACAACTCTCACATACACGTAAACACACGAACACACACACCCATCCCATCAACTATCTAACTCTCAGAATACTAGTCTTACATAGATATCTTGTTGCGTAAAGTTGTATACTACTGCAGATTATACCGTTGGCCGTTGCTTTGCTTTGAGATCTTTTTGTTCAGTGCTTTTCCGTTAGCGCTACCATGCCTTTACTTCGCAGAGGAGCACCTTGTGTCAGCCCTCATTGGGATTCTATAGAGGAGCCTCGCTCGGCTCCCCTTCCAAGATGTGGTTTCTCCTTGGAGATATCTCTCCTCCGATTACCCCCCACTCGACCCAAACACCTTCTCCCACCCCGAGGTAGGGCCCAGTACACCTGCAGAACCCTCTAGAACGTATTAAAACTAATCCCCAGATTTTAATCCTAAATAAACTATAGCAGACACACCTGACATATTTCAGGATGAAAATCTGAGGACTTGGAAGGGGATCCAAAGAGGGGCCGATTCCTCTCTGCCAGCCTTCAGCCTTCAAGATCCCCCTGTCTATCCATCAGCGCATCTGTGCCACCTTCGACTCGCCAAACTCTAAGAGCGAGGACTGACAACTGCTGGCCCAGAAGACGTGTATTGCCTCCTATGTTGTCTCTAGGTCCACTTTAGAAAATTAAGATATACTTTTTTCACCATCGATTAATGGATGATATATGGCAATCATCAAATATATTTTATATTTTGAATATGTATTTTTTCTAAAAAATTAAATAAAATTTGATGACAGAATAATTGCACCCAATCTTAATCAGATACTGTTCAACCAATTCATTTATACTAGCCTTGATAAACCATTCATACATAAATTAATTAATGACAAAATGCTGTATATTAAGTGTTCAATCCATTAACTTTATAATTGATGACGATCTTATAGAGGAAAATGATTGCAGGTGCTCCTCTGTCTGGAAAAAATGTCATGCCCTTTTGATTTCTTATGGTCAAAAATGTGTGTGTGTGTGGTCTTACTTTATGTTTCTTGTTAAATTGCAAGGTGGTTTGGGTAACACACGGTTTCCCATGAGTAACACACTGAAGTAAGTTACTAGCCCGTAGCTCCACTCGTAGCTAACAGATGTGGGCTTCTGATGGTGACATTTGGTACGGTCCCGGCCCATTTTTAAATCAGAGGACAGGACGTCCCAAAGGATAAAGAATGATTGGCGTGTCTGAGTAAATAAAATCCAAACTATTCACAAACAAAAGTGATTCACTTTGTGCCCATCATGGAAGCTATTTGATAGGTAAATAGCGGCATTTTACGAGAAATATTTGGGAGTGACTCTTGGCCTGTTTGGTAATACTATACAGCAAAGGTCACGCCAACAACGACATTCAAATGTCAATATGACTATTCTCTATAGTTTGAGTTTGACTGACCTGCCTGATATATTTTTGTCATTTCCCATATCTATGCGTAGGTTAGAATTACAATTAATTAAATACACACAGACACACCAACGGTACAGAGTCAACCTTCTTGCTGAGTGCAAGGCGACACTCAGCTAGGAAGAGCTGTGGATCAAACTAACAACCTTTCGGTTACAAGACAACTGCAACCTGCTGAGCTAAGCCGACCCATGGATGGAGTTGTCTGTGTTTTGAACACTACTAATAGTGCATTTGTGATTCTCGAGCGACCCACTTTAAAATTCTGAAGAACCATCTCATACTATGACGATAAGGTATCCGTTCCATTTATTCCACAATGTGGGCGTGGCCACCTGCTGGAATGAGTTGATTGGTCGACTGCATCAACTGGTCGGCTGGGTATATTTTTAACTAGGTGCCCTTCAATTTTTAACAATTTAGAAATTGAGAGCCAAACACTGTCGTCAACAAGGACGGTTTTAAACTTCATATACCGTCTCCTGACAAATTCCTCCAATATCAATAAATCCAGGTGCATAAAACCCATCCGTCAACACCAAGTAATGAGCACATCTTTAAACGAAGCCCCTTCCTACACCGTGAACCATAATGGACTGCAGTGACCCCTGTTCGCAGGACTCTCGTCATGCATTATGAATTTCCCCCGCTGGCCAGGTATTCTTCAGTTTCACTTCTCCTGACCTCGCACCATTTGAAATCACAGGAGTACTATTAAATCAATTTACATTATGTTCACACCTGAAATGTTCGTCACTCTGACCCTCCCTAGAGACACATACTGCCAACTTGAACTTTCCCTGTGACTGCTCTGTACTCAAGGTGAGTGCACTTCTTGTCTTTGCTATATCGAAATCATACTTTTTACTGGATAAATGCAAATTAAAGTGAGCGTAGGTGTCTTTCGACAAATCAATGTCAGACATGATTATTTTGTGAACATGTAAGTTTAGCTAGCTTTTGAATGACCCTACTATTGACTGATAAAAGTTCCCATTTGCATAGGTTACTGTATATCTAAGGTGATTTAGGATTTGAAGCACTACAACTCTCAAATCCTCTAAATATGGTGCAGGATTGCCAACAAAAAAATATTATGATTTATAACTGTCATAGTATAGCCATTGCGTTTGGGTTCCTCACAGGTGGTTTTACTTACATGTAAGTGGATGTCCATTTCATCCTAATGTGTGCATAAAACCCTCGGCCTGCACTGAGTCAGTTTTATAGCGTTCAGACAGAGTTGCCAACCGCACAGACTACACAAAACTGTTGAGTTATCTCTCCAGTGAAGTAAGGATATTGATTTTGTTTTCAAGTTGCCCACTGTCAGGGCCTTCAGGTTATTCAGAAATCTCTGGCATATCCAAATGAAAAATGTAATATATTATTAAGAAAAATGCATCAGAGTTGTAAAAAGGGGATTGGTTTAGGGAAGTGTACAGGGAAAAGCGTGCATGTGTTTTTCTTCATCTATAATGTTTTATGTAGTTGTACCTTCTGTATGTCACTTGAATCTGCAGTTAATAGGCAGAGTTAGGACTTAATAATTTAGATGAAGAACGTTGATTTACATTCTAACAGATGGAAATTCTACATTCAATACCATATAAATATTTCAGCATTTTTCTGGGTTTTTCTAGCCGACAATGTGATGTGCAAATGCGGTCAATCGTTGTGGGAAGACGAAGATGAGAGGGAGACCAGTTTGACATCAGATCTGGGACCACATGACATCTTGACATGAGTGGGTTGAGTGCGGTGGGCTTCTGACCGGCTTACTTAGGTTCTCAACGGCACTCTGCGCGCCTTTCTTCTCAAAGTACAATCAATTATTTATCTGTCTGTCAATCGATTAGATGAATTATCTAAAAGAAGGGCCCTTCCCTGAATGTGGAGCCACAGTGTCTGAATATGGATTGACCTCAGGACGGACTGAACTCAGCACGGACTGACCTCAGCACGGCATAACCTAGACACGGACTGAACTCAGCACAGATGGACCTCAGCACGGACTGACCTAGACACGGACTGAACTCAGCACGGACTGACCTCAGCACGGACTGACCTCAGCACAGACTGACCTCAGCACGGACTGACCTCACCGCCCGCCAGCCAGCCAGCCCCCATGGGTAAAGCCAATGCTGGTTGGTGTGGAGCAGTGTCACAGTACGACCCCCCCCCCCCCACCCCACCCCAGGCTTTTAGCCAAAACTCGATGTGTATGCAGAAATCTAATTTAAGTACCCCACTTTGGGTATGTTTCAGTAGCGCTTTCAAAGAGGTAGCTTTATGGTGCTTTTCCACTGGCGGGTACGCTTCGGACCCAGCAGGCCTCAGCCCAGTAGGGAGTGTCAGTACCCCATCGGGGGAGTACTGTGAGACGAGTACGACTCAATATGGATCAGTCTGGATGATGTGTGTGTTGTGTGTTTTAAACAAATTCTTAGATGTGGGACCAAAAACAAATGAAGTGGGTGGATACTGATCTTTGGGATAGAAAATAGCAGCTCTACTTTTCTTTAGAGCAGTCGAAGGAAAAGAAATCATAGACACTGTAAGAAAATGTAAGAGCAAATCTTTCTACTGATTTGCAATGATATTGATATTGTTCACGATCCTGCTGTTGGGTAATGTTAAGCTGGTGGGGTAAACTGGTTGTCCTGGTAACTGTGGGAGTGGCTCTCCTTGATTGGCCTTTGATACGGGTCACTCTGGGGAATCCAAGATGGCTGAACAGGACAGCATTGGTGCCACACTTGTTTCCCTGAACACCGCTCCGAAAGAGGTGAAGGTTTTTCTCCTTCTACAGGGACAGTACCAGGACTAGGTTCCTAAAAGGGGGGACGTGACCAACCCCTTTGTCGTGTATGTTTGTCTAGTGTTCGTCTATGCTATATGTCAAACTATAAACCAACCGGGACAGGCTACAGTTTGCTCCAACGCTTGGGCTATCCCTCAACACTTCAAGGAAGGACAAATGCTCGCCAGGAACCAGGTGAGTCACTGCCCACGTGGCCGGAAGCAAGTTGCCTGCCAGCTGTGGGTTTTAGCACTTATGTGTCTCGACTCCTGCCTAGACAGTGAGCCGGTTCGACACTAACAGTGGGGTCGTGACAATATGATTATAATAAAAAATGTTGTTGAGGTAATTGTAGACCCATTAACCCACATATGTAACTTGTCTTTTCAATCCGGTACATTTCCAAAGGAAATAAAAATAGCAAAGTAATACCAATATATAAAAATGGGGATAGACACCATTTCACCGATTACAGGCCTGTTTCTTTATTCTCCCAATTCTCAAAAATCTTAGAAAAACTCTTTGCAGAGAGACTTGATAATTTCATAGAAAAAAATTAAATTTTGGTCGACAATCTGCATGGATTTTGGACAGAGAGATCAACATCAATGGCATTAATGGAACTTATCGAAGAAATCAACAATTGCATAGACAATAAAAAAAATGGTAGTGGGAATATTAATAGACCTAAAAAAAGCATTTCATCAAAAAAAACACAACATTTTACTTAACAAACTAGAGCGGGACGGCATCAGAGGGGTTGGATTGGACTGGGTGAGAAGCTACTGAAAAAACAGGTAACAATTGGTTGAAATAGGTGATCATAAATAAAAATATTTAAATATGACTTGTGGAGTTCCTCAAGGGTCTGTGTTAGGTCCGAAACTTTTCATTCTGTATATTAATAGCATATGTAGAGTATCAAATATACTGAAATTTATTCTATTTGCGGATGATACAAATATTTTTTTGTTCCAGTGATTTTTTGAAGCAGCTTTTGGAGGTTAACACAGCAGAAATGAAAAAATTAAAACATTGGTTTGATATCAAAAACTGTCTCTTAATTGAAGCAAAACAAAGATTATGCTATTTGGAAATCATAAAACAAACCCTCAAGTCCAATTGATAATTGATGCAAAATCTGCTGCAAATCACATAAAAATCACGTTAAAGCAAAACTGGCAAAAAACTATAGCAATATTGGGAAAATCAAGATACATTCTGGACCACAAATCATAACATACTCTCTATAATACACTAATTTTGCTATATCTAACTTACTGTGTGGAGATATGATGAAATACTTACAAAACCAACCTACAGCCGTTATGCACATTACAAAAAAAGCCGAATAAGGCATCATCGAATAACGGTTGGCGATATCTGAACATACCAACTCAGTGCAGGTTCTAAAGTCACACGCATCTGACAGCCTGACTGAATCTTGGGTTCGATTTTAAGAGGCTGAACAAATTATTTGTTACTTTTAAGAGTTGTCTAAAGTCAGCAGGGCAAATGAAGCGCTCACTGAATCTGTTCAATTTAAGACTGAACAATAAAGACATTGAACAAATGTTCAAGGCCAATAAACCTCAACTACTACCCGGGAAACATTCCAAAAACTTGTTAATGAAAAGACAGAGGCTGCAAGTGTCTTCAGGTCTACTTGTTCTTTAAAACTGCTCGTGAAATGGAAGGTTCCAAGAAGCCGTGTGAGGGGGACCTAATAAGGAATCCCGATGGAATTCAAGGGAAGTTTTGCCCAAGAATTTAGGACTTTATTATGTTTTTTATTAGAGCTGGCAGACGGACTTATAGAGGTTTTTTTGTTTTAAAATTTTTTCCGGCGATTTGAATTTAATTTTGAAAAAAAAGAAAAAGTTTGTAATTTTTTTTTTTTTGCGGGGTGAAGATATAGGAAGTTTAGTATTTAAACTTCGAAGAAATAATCACACTTTTTAAAATCTATATTTTAAATCCATTCCAATTGAATTTAAATGAGATTAACGACTGAGGAAGGAGACGTTTTTCTGGCGGAAACGTTCCTGTAGCCATTTTGTGCAGTTTCGGAAAACAATTCCGCCCGCCAAAACCAGGGAAATACTGTTTAAAGTCAGTTGGGCCCGTTGTTCAGATTGCTAATTTAAGGCGCCATGCACATAATGTTGCTGCTGCCGCCGTCGCGCATACACTTTCTCTCTCATTCTACCTAGCCACACATTCTTGGCTAAATTATTTGGGGAACAGAACAGCTGATACAGCGGTAATAAGGTTGTACTTTTAAAACCAAATGCCAGCTGCAAAACACCATTACAGCAAACACATATTTTCTTAACACAGACATCGTGTTACAAGCCGCCATAACTTTTAGGAATGAGTGTTTGATTGTGAGAAAACTATTGTTGTTACCGCAAGTGAGTGTTAAAAGAGGATGAATGAATGTGGCGCATGCTGCTGTGGTTATGCTCTAAAATAAAATTAATGAATGCAGGCGCGATGTGTGCATTCCATCTGTGTTAAACACACGCAAACTAAAACACGTAACGCATTAAACACGAGTCCATTGCAATTGTATAGTACTAACGGAGGATATTAGGAACACACAAGTCGATATCATCGTCATACAGAGTGTCAAATGTGCTCATGGCCTTAGATGGGGTAATGGGAGATGGCACTCTCATGGTTTTATTGCCACGTTGACGATCAAACCACAACCTAATGGGAGTAATATAGATCTACTTCCAGGGCAACTCATTTTTAGATTATGCGTCGGGTGCAAGAGGTCATTTATCTGGCGAATAATAGCAACATCGCCATATAACCCTCACCCACCCAAAGCTACTTGTGGTTTGGTGCCTTCGTCACTAGCCGTTTTCCAGACAGTTAAAATAGGCCCCAAGAGTTAAAGCTGCATAAATCCATTTCCAGCGCCACAGGGCAAAGGGAGTACATTACAAAAAAACAATCTTGTTGAAACAACTTGACAGCTAACCACCCCTCAGTGCCGCCCCTATATTTCCTAAAACAAAAAATCGCCATCAAGCGCACTTCAGAGGACTAACTCAATTGAGAAAAAAACAGATTGGATGAAGCGTGCCTCATTGCCTGTCTCCATCAGCCCGTACGTGGACGCACACAACTGTTGTTCCGGTAGTGTTCAACCAAAGTGTTGACTTTAATAGCCGGAGATAACGATTCCACCTGGGAGAATTACAAAACACTGCATCGAGTCTTAAATGGGGGGTTGGAGTGGGGCGAGAGGGCCTAGGGACTGACTGGAGTGTTTTAGAGCTCCATCTTTGCCCTGTAGCTATCGGAGCACGGTGCGGGGTCACATGTGCTGACTATCTTAAATGTGTATGTGTTGTCTGTGAGATCGATCCGGAGCAATCTGGTGCCTGACAAAGAATATCGTTCCCTTGTTGTGCAGTAAGGGATGTGGACAAATATGATTGCTGACACTTTTGTTACCTGCGTTGAAGAATTCCGTTGAGCAGACTGAGATGTGGGAGGGGGTATACGGTAGCGAAGATCGTTGCGTTGGTCCCGTCCACAGAACAGCGCTCCCTGGCCGTGAGTCCCACAGCCCCGCATCTGGTGGGGGCACTGCACATTACATGGCGTTCAGTGTTGATGAGACCTGCGCCTTTATTGAAATGTAAAGCACCGGACTCCGAGAGGACTCTCGTCCCTGTGCCTGACAGCAGGTCCCTGTGGGGTAAATATTGGAATTAAGTATTGATGCTTGTGTGTTCTGTTGGTGTCCGTGGTATTGGTATTCTCAGATACATTAAAGAGGAACAAATGGGTTTGAATATGGGGGTGGGGTGATCACACGGAAGCAGCTCTAGGCACCCTGGCCTCTGCCTGAGGCGCACCCTTCTTGTGATGCCCTCCTTAAAGTTTCAGAAGTTTTTTAACAACGCTAATCAGTAGGAAGATATGTTTCAACCTTGAAGTGCCGGGCGAAGAAAAGCACCTGCTTCACAACGAAAGGTAGGAAAGAGCTTGATCAATTTCAACGATGTTGAGAGCTGATTCGGGAGGTGTAAAGGCATAAATCTAACCAACTCAAAATACAAGCATAATGGCACTGGTGCATGTCAAATTAGTTCCGCTGTTGAATAGTTTAATACGGCAGAATTGTTTGAAGAAATTCATTCCCCCGGCGTCTTTGCGCCATTTCTCTGGTGTGCGATTTGGCCCCTCAGTGACGAGGAGTGGGGCTCCCGCCTTGCGGAAGCAGCAGGTTCTCCGTGGACACTCAAGGGAGGAACCCAGCGTAGCCATATTTAACATGTTCCAGGACGCCTCCAGAAATAATGCAAATAGGATCTTGGCGCCTCGGAAGGCCCCACGTCTGGCAGAAGGGAAGTAACTGGGAACTTCCTTCCATGACTCCATCCCCCAGTGGGCAGCGGGCAAAGTCACGGCCGAGTTCAGGTGACGCCCCTACGGACCGGCTGAGAAGGACAGAACACGTGAGACGTTTCTAAACAGGAACTCCTAAAGGAGATGTTTTCTGTAGAAGCTATGATTCAGTGATCAAGAGCGAGAGAGAGATGGAGGCCTTCTATCTTCTTAGAGAACCGCTCAACGCCTGATTCTGAAGATCGAAAAGACAGCGCCGAGCCCATCCCCATTGTCATTAGGGCTGTGTGTGAGACCCCGTCAGAAACGGGGAGGGAGTCTCTGTGAACCCAGCACCTAAATTTGGAAGGATGAAAAGGCGAAGAGAAAAAAATAAAAGTACTTGACAACAAGTAGTCAAAAAAAAGTCTGGCCAACCTTGGAGGGGAAGTAGAACAATGCTACGCTGGCTCATTCAATGCATGCACTTGTTCTCCGCCGCTCGCATTCACACAGCATCCCACCCCGTCTGGGTTGGAGGTTTTTGTAATTACGCTTCCCTTTTTTGTGTGTGTGTGTGTGTGTGTGTAAGTGTGTGTGTGTGGTGTGTGTGTGTGTGTGTGTGGTGCTGTGTGTGTGTGTGTGTGTGGTGTGTGTGTGTGTGTGTGGTGTGTGTGTGGTGTGCGCGCACTGAAGAAGGGAAGTGGATCTGTTTCAACGGGGAGCGCTTCGTATTAATGCAATTCCTGAGTGTTTGTGTTTAGTCTTCAACTTCGACGCATCATCGCCCCTGTTTTTTATGATCGAGGGAGGAAGGCCTCTCCATCTTCCTTGTGATTCTTCCGCTGACTATTCGGCAGAGGTTGGGTAGTGCTTGATGGACATCAGGGCCAGCCTTGTCGTTCTGACTGGTAAAGCAGCAATGTGATCCACTCCTGTGGGTAAAACTAAATACTGGCAACTCATTCATGCCATAATTGGGCGGGGGACGCTGGAACATGAAATCCATACAAAATTCGTAACAGAGACACAAGCAACCGATGACAAATTGAAAATTCATGCGATTGAATCCCATTCGCTTCAAACTAGAATTTCAGGCACACCATCCATTCCCCATATAAGTTCCCCTATAACTTCTCTACACCACTGTATACAGGCCCCTCAACCTGGACACCTGTCCACTGATTGAGGATCCCCAGCGTGCGGCGAACGCCAAAAGGGCCAGGTTGACGGAGAAAGGCACCGTGGGAACCTCCGCTGGAGAAGCATCTGGGCCACCCGAGCACCGCAGCCAAAGGCCTGCAGGAGGAAGGAGAGACCGCTGAAACTCGGACCAACCACCCTGGTGGTGATCTCACTGCACTGGTCCTCCTTCTCAGCCAGGGTTGTGTCTCTTTTTGTTGAACCTCGAAAGTTTCAGATACTACTTTGTGGGTGTTTTGAGGTGTGATTGTATTTAACAAAATAAAGATGACTTTTAAACAGGAAAGATGTACTCCGGCGTCTTACCTGATGTCAATGGAGAGTTACCCTCTCTTTTTTTTGTGTTTTTTGCACAGCAGCCGGCTGAAAAGACGGCCGAGATCGTTGTAATTGGCCTGTGGCATGTGCCACCCGTGACCCACTGAACTACCATGGCAGATGCCATTCAGGATCGGTAACTGCCGTTCCACTGAATGGCAGTTCCACGGATCCTGAAACGGCAAGATGCGCTATGTATGTCAGTGGTCGCTGTGGCCAATGCAACAAAGCGCAATAAACGATCCGGCCCTATCTGAGACACCGCCGCTGCAGACAAACACAGCGACCCAACCCAGCTGGTGTCCGTGCTTCTTGGATGTGTTGTGCTGGGGGGAACTCAAATGCCGCTTAACAGACTATTACCTCTCCTTGGTGTGGATTCTGATATTAATAATGTGGAGCATCTGAACTATGCAATCATTGTCCAAAATTTGACTTAATATAGTGTTGTAAAGTTGCAGCAGCCTGGTTTGCCTACATTGTATGATGTGCTATGGAGTGCGGCATCAAAGGAAAGGATTTTTTTTTAAAGATAACTCGTCTGTAAAATAATGAAGTAAAAACCAACAATAGCTTGCCATGAAAGAATTTATATATTAAATGTAATATTGGTTGTTCTGTGGTTCGTAGGTACATGTAAGCAACACCTTGTGGTGCCTTTGGTCAACGTTGTGCCATTCATTAATTCAGTGAACATCCATGTTTTAATTGATTAAGCTACAAGCAAACCCCCTATTTGATTTACTCTTTGTTTCCCACTAGCCTCACTTGTAAGTTTGCTTTGGATAAGTGTCTGGCTCAAATCTTTATTGATCTTATTCTCAATAAACCGCAGCCCCTCCTGGCCGCTGTAAATACTCACCAACCGAGAACAGGGTCCCCCCAGGCACTCTGCCAGGCCCTGCTGGAGAGAGCCAGGTTGCCTGAATTGTGGAAGATCTGTGCAGCCTCTCAAGACTGCGCTTCTGTTTTTTTTTCATCATGAAGAATTGCGAGTATTAATTGTGGCAGCAGCTGTGATCTACCAAAGGGGTAAGAGTCTTTCTTCTGCTCAAGAAATGCTGACCTAGTTTGACTCTGTCTCACACCCATTCATAACTCTCTCTAACAGGACGCGTGATCATAAGGTCCTTCACCCCATTTATTTTTCAACTTAATCTCTTCCTTGTTTCTATGCTATTACTGGCAAATCGGCCAGAAAAAAATCTATTGTTTACCTACTCATTGGCTTATAAGCAGTTATTAGCCAATGTATTGTTTTCAAAGAACCCCACTTTACGTAAAACAATAGGACTTATATACACCACATGCCTGGAAGTGATTAGCATAATACCAAAAAAAATAATACCAGGAGGATGTGAAATATTTAGATTTGGGAAGTATTTATGTAACGGTTATGATTGAAACTCATAAATATTAAACAAATGAACACCAGCACTTGATTTCGATTGCAATGCGACTGGTCAACAACCTTGTTGGTGCAAAGACTGATTAATTTTATACTAACCGTCACCCATCAGGGCACCGTGTGTGAATTCTATGAACTGCGACCATGAACTTTTGCTCTGCTTCAAAATGCAGAAACATTTTGGTTTATCCTCACCCCTTCAATTTCCGTTGACCAGATATTATCGTGACAATAATTGCTTTTTTCAAACTTTTCCCAGGCCATCAGAACCATTCCCTCCATACACCTACCGGTTATTTTTTTTCCTTGTTGGATTTAGGAGACATGCGTTCTTGCTGAAGGTTTTTACCTCTTTATAATTGGCGCGAGCTCGAAGGTTTGGCGCCCTATGAATCCCCACCCGCTGGAGCACCCAATGTAATCCGATGAGTGCAGCAGAGCTAAATAAAGCCTATGTCTTGTGGAAAGACAGGCCCGGGAGCCAATACTATTTAAACTCACAGATTTTTTCTTGTTTTTATGACTGAAAAAATCAACCACAATGTTTTCTTTCCACTTGAAAAGGCATAAAACAAAAGGCTGAGCTGAGATCAACAGCTCAGCCCACACAGCCGCGACCGCGCGAATGTGCAAGAGCACCAATTGATAGGCAGCGTCCGGGCAGCATGACAAGAGCAATCAACTTTCATGCTATTATCGCAATCATCTCCGCCTCGCTCCGGCCCGGCCCGTTGGTGGGAGCGATCAGAATGCAAACTGCAGTTTGTTAGCATCCCAATGTCATTGTCTATACATGGTCATGTGAGACTAAATCAATTATACAGTGAGCGGAGTGGGGAACTACTTCTGCTTGGCTGGCCCCGGGTTATGGAATGTTATAGTTTGGGAAAGGAGAATGATGTCATGTCCCATCACACAGCTGCAGTGTTTTGACCTCTAGAAGTAAATGATATTCCCATCCCCTGGGATAAGCAGAACTGTCGGTTGAATAGTAATTCTTGAAAACAGTATAGGATCTTGAGATCCATGTTTTGCTTGCCCTTTGCAAATGGAGAGGTTAAAAAATATTTGTGAATTGGTCTGGAAGATACGGGGCAGAGTTGGAGTAGCACGCTATCCATGGATACCTGTGTTGGCAATAGAGGGGTGGGTGTCACATCTTCCCGGTAGAGGTTTTTAGTGCGTTGTGGAGAAGCTGAAATCCCCCACTTCTCACAGTCTCGCATAAAGAAAGTTTTATTATTATTATTTTATTATATTATTTATTATTATTAATATATGTGTTAATATACTTTTATATATTAAATAATTGGGATGGAGTGGAAAATGGACTTCCGCCACGGTAGGGGGCAGTGTGGTAGGGAAGCGCAGGTTTGGCAGCAGGAATACGCCCAGGGGTGTTGGTAATACAAGCGTTTTGTAAAATATCTATAGGTTTGTGCACAATGTGTGGGCATATATGTAGTTTGTGATTTGTTTTTTTAGTGTCATGTTTTATTTGTAATTCACACTAAAATGTACTTCTCCTTCTGTTCAGTTATGTAGGATTGGTGTAGCTTTAGCTACAGAATTTCCCCAAACTATATGGTCTGGCACCCAACGGCCCTGATTGGTCCAGCTTCATTTCCCTATTTAGGGCTGCCTTATTTGGTGTTTTGAAGCTTGAAGGTGTGCTGGCTTGATGGGGGAGGCCAGTCACGAGAGGCGATGTTCTTTGGTTAGGCATGGAAATGTTATGGCTATCGGTAGGTTATGCTTGCACTGATGCAGTCAATTTACTTTTCGTTTTGGAGAACGTTGCTTTTATTTTTTTGTCAAATGTTTGGAGAAAAATAACAAACTTCAACTTTGTCTTTGTCCTAAGACAAATTGCCCCCAATTTTTGCCCACACTCTACGAATCTGGTTGGGCCTATCCCGGATACGTGGGGCGAACACCCGGTCCTCAATGCGATGTAAAGGAGCCTTCTTCCTACACCAGGTGCCGCTTTGGTCGAGCCAAATACAAGCCTTTCCACAATCGAATTCCTTTGTGCCGCTCGCTGTATAGAAAACATCTGCGATGCAGTGGACAACATCTTCAGTGTTGTCTCCTGGGTATCAGTGGTTTAACGGGTCGTTGCAACATACGAACCCTCCGCCACATGCGCCCATCCGGAATTGATCAAAGTCCGGCTTTGTTGTCAGGGAGCACACCTCACCCACACTCTCCTTGAGCCACCTTGAAGCAACTTCAGCTGCTCCTCTGAAACAATTGTGTGGCCCTTCCGCTTGCTTGCCTCCTGTGATGCCCACATGTGTAGGACTTACAGAGGGGACTGCCAATCACCTCTATTCCCTAAAACTCTCAATGGGCTCACACCTCCGGCCGGCGCACCTCATTGGCGCGGCACTAGCTGGGCACAAGCTCGGCGTATGAACGCCGCTCTTTCCTCTCATTGGGCTTCCTCGATGCCTATCCTTCCAAGGAGGCTGAGTTCCAAGAGGATGACCTGCTTTGAGGCTTCCAAGAGCAGGGCACCATGTCCGGCCTCAGTGTGTAACAGCAATCTTTCCCTGGGAAACTCGAGTTCAACTTCCCCAGGTCAATACCTTCCAGCTCCATGTCTTGTACTGTTGGAGAGCAAGACGGAGGGAGAATCTGGAAGAATCTGCTGTGTGGCGTTCGTGACCAGCTCTGATGATAAGCAGATGGTTTTCTTTCTCGGGGACAGGGTACCCGGTGCGCGTATCCAATGCGGCCCCTAGCTCTGAGCATGTACATCATTATCTACGAAAGTCGGCTTTCATTTCTCTGCAGTCGCAGGTCTTTGTACCATACAATTGATCTTTTGGTGCTTGCAGTGGTTGATTCCCGCTGCAGAATTGTGCAGCAATGACCTTGAGGATGGTCATGATGCCCAACGCCTAGCGTTCCCTCCGCCAGGGCCTTTCGAGAAGGGCTTAGAATATGCCTCCAGGTTCCCTCTCCTCTGGCCACGAGAGGGCATGCTGGTGTTATCGACCATCCCCCCAGATATGTGCAAGTTGGAGCGGGCTCGTAGAACGTCATACACAGCCCTGGATCAGAATTTTGTGCCATTTATTCATCTCTTCCTCTGTTCCTTTTCAAGGAAATGGCTCTGTGAACCCTTCATACTAGCTGTCTTTTTCCCAGTGATTTTACCATTGTCCTCGTCATGGCCAGCAGAGTAGCTAGGCGCTAAAATGGCCTTGGCCCATTGTTACGGGTGGGGTAGGACTTGAGACGTATTAAACAGGAAAAGCTCCTTTAATACACCTGCAAGGAATGTTGCTTCCAATTGGGTGGCCACTAATGACGACAAGTTTGTAAGCTGAGGCATTGCACTGTCCAACGTCCATGTGTTTAAGGATCACCAAGAAATCACACAGCTTCCCCGTAACCCTGCAAAACCTGATCTTAATACAAGGATTGAAGTTCAGACCTCAGGCTCCCTGAAATCAAAGTGATGGCGCAACTACAAACGAATATTTACTGGTACGGAATTCTGTTAAACACACAATCCTTGTTCAGTTAAGTGTATGAAATGTGCTCAAAAAAGGATGTAACAGCAATCTCGCGCGAACAATATTCAAGAAATAGGGTTGCAGTTGTCGTATAGGACGCAATTGTCAAATATCCACGATGGAACTGAGGATAGTGATGGGTCCTCTGCGCTTCAACAGGCAAATGCAATTAATGAACGCTACAGAAAATGTACGAGAAGAAAAATCGGAGTCAGGTCGACCTGGGACACAGCAAGCTGTTTCTGAAGTAGAACTCGTCCTTCAGATTGTCTTTTCAAGCGATCCAGCCCAATGTTGTGTGTGTGTGGTGTGTGTGGTGGTGTGTTTGTGTTGCGTGCGAGCGCTGTCCACCTGATAAAGTCCTGCCTCAGAACAAAAGGGCAAGCGTACCATAAAAGCGTGAATCCACACATCCCCTTCATAGTGCACGTGAACACAAAACCTCCTCATCCTACAGCGGTTACAACATGTCTGCTTGACTCTTTCCACATATGGGCCTCCACGTGCCCACGCGCTGAGCGGCGAAAGTTCAAACCATATTGGCAGTGTTGGTTGTTGTGGTGTCAGGCGGAGTAGGCGCGATGTGTATATTGTCTGTAGTTTGGCTGTCGTATAACATCCACAATTCCATTAATTCTTTCACCCCATAATTAAGACGGACTCAGAAAGTCTGACTGGGCTCAAATGATACATGTCGTAAAGAATACGGCGCTAGCCGTAGACAGCAGACATCATATCTTTTGGCTGTTATATGTTGACGGTGAACGATGTATACGAAGATATTGTGACAGCATACACTTGAGAGAGCCCCCCTAATACCAGTCCGCGCGTTCTTGCTCAGCTATACAGCAGCGCTCTCAGTGATGGGTATACCTGCGACTGAATTTGGTGGTGGAACCCAGAGCCTGCGTGAGGATTGGCCGGGCGACCGAGTCTTCGGTCCATCTGCTCACGTCTGACTAGTAAGAAGACACAGGCACGGGTGGTGTACCCACAGCTTTTGGTGTCAGCAAAGGGTCGTAGTACAACGAGCTGAGTTCAACGCGCACTTATCACAAATAGACATTCTTCGAGAGCGGGCAAATCTTTAGCCCGCACATGAATATGAAGTACTAGCATCACGCCCATCCCCAATTCAATGAAGAGCCCGATGTTGGGAAAAACCTAGCTCTGTGATCGCATCAAGGAACACATCCAGGAGCACCAATTGAACCATATGCCTCACTATGCACTTATGCCACCATGATAGTCATCACTACATCACTATTGCTGTCTGCAGCAAATTTTCGCTGTATAGTGAGATAATGACGAGAAACAAACATCAGATAGAATTAGGCAGTGACTCATGACCTTTTACGCACCTACTGTTCCCTTCTGCTATCCCAGAAACTAAGCTGCGTTCTTTCACACCTCAGTACTCTGCGTTACCGATGAGACCTAAGACTCGAACCCTACTCATCACGAACGGTATGCATATGCAGCATAGTGTCATTCATATCCTCAAAGTCAACAATGCAGTATCTGTAGCGATCATAATATGCAATTCTCCTGCCCTGTTCAGTCACACGCACGCAGAGGCACGCAAACCCAACACACATGCATTGCAGAGCAGTCAAACGCGGATCGGTCATCCCGATACTAACAGTTACAGAGGCTGTGCGAGCGTATTATGGCCATATAAATGTACATATCACGATTTATTTTGATGCGACGAGTTATTTATGAATATCATGATATTAACCACACCATTTTTAATTCGAACAAAGTAATACTTTAAATGAATAAGCACCTGCATAAACCATTACATCAGTTTACTACTGTTTGAATCCATTCTAGTACATTACTGCCTAATGTCAAATCTGTGCATACATAACACTCAGCTTTAAAATCATCGGGAAACAGAATTTACAGTTGATAGTGAAGCTAATGTTAAAACCTCGAGGTGTCTTTTATTATCATGTGTACCTCTAGAATCAATGATAAAACAAAATCGAATTTCATCTTATAATTACATCTATCGTTAAACCTGCACATAATGATGAGAGAGTATTGAATAACCAATTCCTGATTTGACGCTATAAAATCGTGGCAATAATAAAGGTGTGTTACGCAATGGAATATATCACACCAGTCAAATAATGCACACAGGAGAGTCAGAACAATTACACGAATGAGCATGCCTTACATATATTGAGAGACATGTTATATATGAAACATATCTTTGGCCCTATGGAATGTGACAGTTGCATTTGTGTGTAGTGCGCGTGTCTGAGTGGCCCTGGAGGATTATGGTGTCAGCACTGTACGCCATCTGAGTGCTTTTAATGAGGACGCAACGTTAAAGGGGGAGAGCTCTGCGTCAACTACTCGGTACGTAGCCTGATGCAACACTTTCAGTGCAGCCTTCAGTCGATTCATCAGACCCGTTTCTTGAATGGTGTGTTTCGAGGTGCAGGGCTGTAATAACAAAGTGGTAAATTAGCCTGGTTTTGCCTGTGTAACTGAGATTCAACTCTTACTCTGTCAAGCTAGTTATGCAATTAAGAGCATGCTGTTACTGTTGAGTGAATAGCTCTGCTTGCACTAAATCCAAAAATCTTTATATAATCATATGATATATAAGCATGAATTGCGAAGAGGGAATGAAGCTCTTGAAATTCTCACTGTGTCAGACATTTTATTGTTGTTTCTTTTATTTCTAAGTAACGGCTGAGCCTTGTCCAGACTACTTCCAGTAGACTCAATTTCAGGCTTTGCGCCGCAGTGCAGTTTGTGCTGGACTCTTTGCAGCAGAGCCAGAGCGTATACTGCATGGGCGGGGCACGCTTATTATTATTATTTATTTTTTCATTTTTTTGCGGAGCATGAATTATTTTACATTTTGGATTATTTTTATTTTTTTTATGTATCGCGAGATCACGTACATGGCCTACTGTATTATCGTGGAACCCAATATCGTCAATCGGGATGGACATTTTTAATTAAATGTGCAGCCTGACGGACCCACTCTAGTGTGGGGGGCCGTTTAGACACGGCTCGAAGACACCAAGGGGGTCTCGACCAAGCCCAGTGTGTTCACGGGCTTACACATTTCACAGTGCGCGTGATAGCCCATGGATGACAGTTCCGCGGTGGATGTGGATAGGAAGCTGACGGAAGAGACGTTGACAGTTGCTGAGACGATGGAGGAGAGGGCTGTTATTTGTAGTTTATACATAAAGCAAGGGAAAAAAAGTTGGGGGAAAAAAGGAAAAACACCCCCCCCCGCCCCCACCCCCCCGCAGTGCCATCCCTCCCCTGCAGCCCAACCTGGTCTGCGGCGGGCCTGTGGCCCGTCAAGACCTTAAATGAAACCCTCAGGATCAACTTTGGAGTCTGGAATGATAGATGTCCAGCAAGTCGTTTTTATTCATAAAGCATATTTAAACCACAAGCTTAAAATGGCTTTACAGTAAGGAGACATCACAATAACGCCACTATTGTAAAAGTTCAAAAACGTCACCAATACTGAAAATTAGGCGCAGGATTTTGAAAATACATGAATCGCTTACAATACCTATATTTACAACCTAAATCATATATAGTCGAAAGAATGAGTCCTACTCCGACCTCCCTCTGTTGTAGTAGGAAGGCCTGTGGGCTTATGGTTGTATTGGCTCAAACATGGAGATAGAACTCCAGAGCTCTGAATGGTCTCCAGCAGGCTGCAGTTCACTTCCTGGCCACAGGGGCTAGTGGAGAGATTCTTAAGGAGTACCTTCAAAAAAGTATCAATTCAAACGGCTGACCTTTTTATTTAGATTTACCATTGGCCGGCCAACTTTTTAGCAGTTGAATGAAATATAACCCCGGCCTTTTTCCGTGGGCGTATTAGTGGCGTGATGAAAGTGGTGTTGGGGACAGGGAGAGTGCTCTGTCAGAGAAGTGGATGTATCGAAGGGAACATGTGAAATTAGCGTTGGTTATAATGTTTGAATATGGGGAAATTGTGGAACAAAAGGCCACCGCTAAGGAAAAGGAATTTGTGTTCACTCTTGGCTTGCAAAGCTTCTTCGTCTAACTTTCAATCAATACTCATGGGCACAAATGCGCTGTGAATAGGCAACTGACTGAGGAAAATCTAAATATGGCTGATTTAGACCGCAAATGCAGCCAGTGTGGCTGCATAAAATAAAACAATAAAACACTTATTTCGATCCCTGCGCCCCGGCTTGAAGGAGAGAGCGGCTCTTCAAGCCGGGGCGCCAGGGCTAACGAAATTACTATAGTATTTTTATTATTTGAACGTTTAGGCCACCATATGCGTTATTTGTGATGGTCCCTGATTAGTGCTTCAGAGCATTACACTTGTAAGTATACAATTCAGCTGCCGATCCCTGATATAGTTTTCTGATATCTTCTATGTTGAAACCACAGCTATATCACGGTTTGATATTAGCAGCTTCTAGTGCTGAGTTTTTAGCTACAGTGAACAGTGGGGAACCATGAAGCAACTACAAGCCAGGCATATCACCTCAGCCCATTTGCGAGAAAAGAAATCATTGCGGAGGAGAAAAAAGACACAGTACACACGATTAACAGCGTTTAACAACTGCAATACCTTAATTAACGATGACCAAGGATGTAGCCTAAAACAAATAGAGCCCATAACATTCAAGTACCTTCTCCGCAACAGGAACATATCTCTAATGAAAAATCTGAAATATAAAATGAGGTCACACGTGCAGACTGGAAATGTAATTTTGCATTTAATCCTGTAGGGGGTCTGTATCGGGTTTGCACCACCCAGGTAATCATAAAGGCCGTGTTGTTACGTCCAACACTGATGTCAAGGGAGAGGGCGGAGGCGGAGGTCAGTTTTTCAAA
>OLKM01001380.1:28406-40809 GCA_900291075.1 Melanogrammus aeglefinus | reverse complement strand
GACTCAAAGTGCTTTACATATCAAATCAGTTGTCATACATAAAATAAAATATAAATTAATTTGATAGAAAAGAAAAAAAATGGAAACATAGAAAAAAAGGCCCACCAAAGTTAAAATGCCTTCTTTTTTTTAAAAAGTGTAATGTATTAAGATTTAGCAGAAAGCAAAGCCAACATAAAATCTCACAGTCTGTTTACAAAGTGGTCAGAGTTGGGGCAAGTCTTAAACTCCTACAGGAAGTTTTATTCCAGCCTATCTGTTGCATAGTAACCTAAATCCTGCCCTTCCCATGTTCCTGTTACTCTGGGATAATTAACAGTTGGTCTCGGAAGATCTCATGTCCTAGAAAGGCTATGTAGTGGAATCATATCAGTAACTAAGTAAGTAAAATTTATTTATAAGACACATGGTGCAAAGAGGCATATAAAAGAACACATACCACATACATGGATATCAGATACCACATACATAGATATCAGTAAAATATTTTGGCCCTAATCCATTTAGGGATTTATAGGTTAGCAACATTATTTTACAATCAAATTCTCTGACCTACAGGAAGCCGATGTAACGTTTAAGAATTGGTGTATATGTTTCAAATGTGTTGGTTTTGTTAGATCTCTAGCAGCAGCATATCTGAACAAGCTGAAGTTCCTAGAGGTGTTTTTGGAGACCTGTAATGAGACCATTGCAGTAATCAAGGCTTTACTAGTGATAAAGCCCATGTACAAGTTTTTGTAAGTCTTTGGTTGACTCATGAACCCTCTGATCTTGCCTACTTTTTAAGGTGATAGCCCTGATTTCTGGCTTTGATTGAGGTTTTCAGGGACGAGAGTGAAGTATGTGGGTTACTTAAGCCTCTGTCTTAGTAGACAATAACATTATATCTCGGTTTTCTCTCATTCTAGTTTAAGGAAATATTGGCATGTCCAGTCTTTGACTTGCTCAATGGACTGGTACAGCAGATCTATGGGCCGATAGTCATTAGGTTATAGCAATCAGAATCAGAAAGGTTTTAATGCCAAGAAGGGTTTTACACCAACCAGGAATTTAGTACAATACATAGATTTGTGTGTCATCGGCATAGCAATGATGGTCAATATTGTTATTTTGCATCATTTGCCCCTAGTGGGACATGTAGATGTTGAATAAAGAGGGTCCCAAGATCAAACCTTGTGGGACTCTACATGTCATGTTGGTTGATTCCGATACAAAGTTGCCAATGGAAACAAAGTACCGTAGTTCCTATTTTGTAGGTAGGACCTAAACCAATTTAAGCTGTGCCGGAAAGCCGCTGTCATGGTCTTCGTTTTATTTTGTTCTGTCTTGTTTCTCCCCATGTCAGGTTTACCCTCCTGTGTGATTCTGTGCCCTCCCCTAATATGTTGTTTCAGCGGTTACTCGTTGCGTGCCCTGTGGTTATTTAAAGCCCTTGCTTTCCTTTTGTTGCTTGTCGGATCTTTTAGTTTGTGGTGAGTTGTGTGTCCTGTGTGTCCCCGGTGTTTCCCTGTGTTACCCGCGTCACCCGTGTTCCTTGCCTTTGCGTGATACATTTTCCTTTTATATGAGCTGTCTACCTGCTGTCCTACCTGCGATGTGGTCCTACCTGCCCTGCCTGCACTGCAACGTGACAGAATGATCCGACCATCATTGGACCCAGCGGACACGCTCTTTTTGTTGGAGGCTGTGTTGCGGGAGTACGTGCAGCCGCTGTTGCTTCAAGGCCGGGTTGGACGGTGCCTTGCACGAACTATCAGATTGGGGTGGTGAGTTTCGGAGTGCCATCCGGTTCACATTTCTCTCCAGCCCCTGAGATCGATCCAGTCCTGAGCCTGTCCGGTTCCTGAACCCTACCTCCTTCCGAGGTGCCCCTCCTTCCAGAAGCTTCCAGACCTTCCAGAAGGAGTCCGCCCTCTACCTCGCCTTCCAGAGGGGTCCCGCCTTCTAACCCTCCCAGGGGGGCCCGCTTCTACCTTGCCTTCCGGAGGGGGTGCCGCCATTCTAAACCCTCCAGAAGGGCCCGCCTCTACCTCGCCTTCCCAGAGGGTGCCGCTTTTAAACCTTCCAGAGGGCCCGCCCTCTACTCGCTTCCAGAGGGTGCCGCCCTTCTAACAACCCTCCAGAAGGGGCCGCCCTCTACCTTGCTTTCAGAGGCGGTTCCACCTTCCAGAAGGGGCCTGCCCTCTACCTCGTCTTCGCTTATGCCGAGCACCTGTGGGTTTTCGCCGTGGCAGGCCCCCAGAATTTTATTTTTGTTCCCTCCCCTGGGCCCCTCCACCCACCCTATTCGGATTGTGCTTTCCTTTTTTTTGTTTTTGCATGTCGTGGGTCGCCTGGTAGTCGACCTTTGAAGGGGGGTACTGTATGGTCCTCGTTTTACTTTGGTATCTGTCTTGTTCTCCCATGTAGGTTTGCCTCCTGTGTGATTACTGCTCCTCCCCTAATGTGTTTCAGCTGTTTATTCGTTGCGTGCCCTGTGTGTGTTTGTATTTAGCCCTTGTCTCCTCCTTTGTTGCTTGTCGATGATTTTAGTGTTAGTTTGTGGTGTGAGTTGTGTCTGTGTTGTTCCGGTGTTCCCTGTGTTACCCGTTCCTTGCGTGTTAATAAAATTTCTTTTTTTATTGAGCTGTCTGCGATTGGTGTCCTGCCTGCTGCCACCTGCAAACCGTGACAGCCCCACCAGTTTTTCTAACCGTCCAGTATAATGTTTAGTCTACAGTCGTGGATAGTGCAGAATGGGTCGAGTAGCATTAGTATTGAGGTTTGCAGAGTCTGTGTTAAGATGGAGTCGCCTTACAACTTAATAGGGTAGTCTCGGTGCTGTTTAGGAGTCGAATTCTTGATGGAAGTAGTCATGCAACCAGTTGATGCCACAAAGTGATTAAGTTGCTGGAGGACACCTTTCTCAACGATTTTACCTATGAAGGGTAGATTTGTAGTGGTCTGTAGTTCTTAATAATAGAGGCATCTAGGCCCGCTTTTAAAAAGGTTTAATAACTGTGTAGTTTTTCAAGCTTTTGGGCAATTGCTGTTGGAGGAGTGTAACTATTTGCAATATGGTATTGCTAGGCAGTCAAAAATATTTTAAAGAGTTGGTAGGTAACATATAGGGTACGGCCACACCCAAAAGCGTTATCCGCGTATCCCGCGTAATAAATCGGCAATTTTCCCTAGGGAACCATTGTTTTAACGCTTGTATGAGACGCGGTACACGGCGTTACCCACGCGTATGAGCAAATTTTCCTCGCGTTAGGGCCCAGACATGTCAACGCATCGCTACGTTGATACGCGTCCAGAGATAAAGCTACGCATCGCTACGCTTTCGCCCGCATTGCGTCGACGCGTAGCAAACGCGTCCTCCAATTTTTGATACGCGACGCGCCGATCCGTGCAATTACTATGCGTTGTGGTGGGCGCGATACTGCAAATATTGCACAACCTTTGGGAGCCCCCGATCGGTGTTCCGGTGGTTTTGGTGGAGTCGGGAGGTATCGGGGACTCGCGAAAGGAAGATCATCAAACTTTGGCGCCGCCATCGAAAATATTGGAATGTTTTTCTCTTCCATGTCTCGCATTGGAGCACCAGAGAAAAATTCCCATCCTGATCTCGGGTGGTATTTAAAGGGGCACATCCCACCGGCCTATCTCTTGCGTTTCCTGCTTTGCCGCGTGTAAAAGGAGCAATAAAATGCCCTCTTCTTCCGTAGCCATTTTGATCAGAATGTCACGGTCACCCGCACGTCAGCGCGAAACACCAGGGTGACTTGCTGCACCCGTGGCCTGATGGTGTGTTGCATGTCGTGCATTGCCCGCGACGTTTGCGTCGTTTACGCGCGTTGCTCGCGTTGACTATGTCTGGGCCTTTACCGTGCGTTCACACCAACCGCGACGGGGCGACAAGATCCTACAAAGTGAACGTAGAGACGCGTTCGGGCTGGGGAATTTTCGCGCAGAGAGAAAACTGGCAACAAATGTTGATTTGTCGCGTCACACTTTCGCCGTTTCTGGCGAGGGCGTTCAGTGGATTTGTGGGCGCGACAGATTCGCTCGAGTTTAAATTTTTCAACTTTGACGCGAATTTTCGCGTGATGAGCGTGATTACAGCCAATCAGCGTTCACTTCATTTGGTGACGTGGCGTTCACTTTCCGCTCAAGCTAAAGACTGCAATGCTTGTCTTTAAGAACTAGTCTTTAAATGCTTTTGTCTTTAAAAGGTACAACATGCAATGTCGGACATGGTTGTGTAAATGGAGGACCTGGAGTCAGGTTGTGGCGCTCTCTCTCTGTCGAGTCATCCAACGTTGTCTCCAGCTGGTTTCTCCGTAGACTTTTACAATGCTAATTAAGGACTGTGGGGGCGACACTCCTCACTATCCTACTCCGGCCGTTTCCGTTATTATAACCTATCCGCCTTTGTTCGTTTCCCTTGTGAGGATCGGAGAGACCCGAGCAACCATCTTTGGTTTATTGTTTTGAGTAGCCTTCTCCTGATGGGTTGCCTTTCAAGGCTGGTCCCAACTACCCAGTATTTTACCCATAGCTGGGGACGGTTCTCGCAGAGGCAGAGCACTCATAGATTACAGGCACCTGGTTTTCCTAGGCGGTCTCCTCCAAGTACTAACCAGGCCCGACCCTGCTTAGTTCCCGAGATATCAAGACGAGATCGGGCGTAACGTTGCGCGACAGATTCGACCAAACTTGCACAGCGACAGATTATGATGTGTGGCGCGACAAAACTTCGGGACACGCGAAACGGTGGCGACAAATTTGTGTTTGGTGTGAACGCACGGTCAGGTTGGCGCCGTATGACGTAGCGCACGTGACGCTACGCGCGTTAACAATATTACGCGGCGTACGAGGAGTTTCAAAATATTTAACTTTTTACCACGCGTTACGCGGCCGCAATAGCCAACATCAGCGTTTGGCTTGACCCGACGTCACTGGCAGAGAGACGAAGAGGACAGAACCGCAATGGAGGACCAAAACCTCATCATTGCAGTGTGCAGCGCGTCCTGTCTGTACAACACCAGGATTGTGTTGTAACGGCGGACAGGAACAAGAAGAGAGGGTGGGGTCGACGTGCCGAGGAACTGGCTGTCCTGGTAAGATCAGTGAATGTTTCAGCAAAAGAAATGGCGGGCGGGGGGGGGGGGTTTTGGGCGGTCTCATCTAGGCGCGTTACGCGCGTATCTGACCATTTTTGACACAAAATGGTCAAGCAACATTTAAGCTGCGTTACGCGCGTACATGGTACGCGAGGTACGCGCTTGGTGTGTTCGCGGCATATCAAGGCAACAGGTGGATGGTTTTAGTTGTGTCACTGTTTCCACAAGAGTTCTAGAGTCTATGACATTAAAGCATTTCATCATTGCCACGTAATTATTGCCTGAACAGGGTTGTAGTCCAACATTTTTGTTTGAAGTGGATGGCGTGTCTGATGCCTTAAATTTTATCAGTATAAAATGCTGCAAACTCATTGCATTTCTGCGTGTAATGCAGATCAGGTGGATTTTGTGTTGGGAGGTTGTTCAGTTTATCAACAGTTGCAAATAAGGTTTTTGCATTATTAGTATTGGTTTTAATGATATTGGAGAAAAATGTTTCTCTAGCTCTTAGTTCGAATTGTAGGCACGATGGCTCTCTTTATAGATGTAATGGTGAATACGAAGTTTTGTTTTACGGAATATGCGTTCAACCTTCCTGCATTCTTTTTTCTGGGCTGTTACAGAAGCCGCTTTCCTTCAGGGTGCCTTTTTTAAAAAAAAAAATAGTTTTAACCTTATTAGTGGCAATGACGTTTATGACTTTCAAAATTTTCAAATTAATGTTTTCTACAAGATCATCAGTAGAACATGGGTTGAGAGGTGTTGTAGTTGGGAGGAGCTATCTCTATCAGAATGGTTGCGCTGTTATTTTGTTCCAGCCATGTTTCAGTTAAAAAAACATAAAATACAGTTTAGAAGTGGTAATAAAATCATTAACTAAAAATGATTTGTTATTAAGAGACCAACATTAAGTAGACCCATCTTGATGGTGTTGTTGATAGGCTTTAAGGTTGTTTTTGGATTGGAGGCAATGGGTATGAGATTTGTGAGGTTAGCAGTGTGTCTAAGTTTCCCTTTGTTTACTCTGAGTGGTTACAGCAGGAATGCAAAAGTTGCTGTGTTTTGACGTAGGCCAACTTGGGTTCAGCCGATTGTGCGAAACTTCCTTTATACTGTGTCTACAGCTGAACCCCTTTTTGTCTCAGTTAAACTCAGGACTATCAGTGCAGAGGGCCATGACGTGGCGATGCTATCATTGACACAGATGCAAGTTTGATGCCAACATATTCCAGTTTCTTAAATTCAGCTGAAAAATCACAAAGGGAGGAGACAGTGGAGCTGGAGTTGTTGTTGTGGCTATGGGAGTGATGGAGAGGTCATTGTTGATAGGGGAGTTCTGAGGAGGGGAGTGGCCGTTCCTCGCCAAGCCAACATCAGCGATGGGGGAAGGCACAGTGTCGATGGCGTCGGGCAGGCTGTTGTCTCTCTTCAAGGTCTGTGGTCTGTCTTCTATCTGTGTGTCAGATAGTGGCAGAGTAGATGTGTGGGGGAGGCTGTAGTCTCGCTTCTTCTCAACCTGTGCTCTACTGTGGCCTGTATGTGACACCATGGCAGGGTAGATTTGTGGGAGAGCTAGAAGAGAAGATTTTCCCTTAACAGTTTTGAGCCAAACCTGTTTGAGTGTAGGCCATCTGCTCTGAAAAGATATTTGCGCCCCCAGAACAAGTTGAAATTGTCAATAAAGCCCGTTCCTCTTTCATTGCAGACTCTGGAAAGCTATGTAGTGCAAGTAGACTACTGAATCTGTCTATTCCTCTGTCAACTTATGGGTCCACAGATGAATGACTTAATGCGTATTTTGTCCAGTGTGTCCAATAGATCAGTGTAATCCCTCTTCAGAAGTTCTTACGGTTTTCTTCGAATATCATTAAGTCCTGCATGCACAATAACCTGTGAGATTTTGGGATTTTCCAATATAATTGTGGCTAGTTTCTGGTTGATATCACTAACAATCACATCTGGGAAGTAGCATGTTTTGATCTTCTTACCGGTTATATCCTTTATGGTTGAGTCTCCTATAATCAGAGTGTCTGATTCATCTGCTTTCTGTGAGATGTTGTTGGCTTTAGGTGGCGGTGGCAGAAGCATGTGTAGCTCGCCTCTGTGGCGACTGGTTCTTTTTCCATCTCTGTCTGTCTGGACACATCTCGGGGCTCAGGGGTGCACGGGGGACAGATGCATGCGCAGCTCGCCTCCATGGCGACTGGTTCTTGTTCCGGGTGGGAATACATGAGCTTCAGCTTCCTCACACTCCTTTTTGGACATAGACACTACATTTATTGAGTCTTTATAATTATTGTTGTTTCGTGTTATGTGTATTTGTTTCATGTGTCATACTTGCTTTTTTATTTTTTTCTGTTTGAAATTAAGACGAAATGAATGAAAGAAATGAGGTGGACCTGTTTGGTACAGGGTGTCACCTTAACTCGGGACCTGTTTGGTACAGGGTATCACGTTGACTCTGGACCTGTTTGGTACACGTATCGCATTCACCCTGAGGTGGGCCTGTTTTGTCCAGGGTATCAAGTTCACTCTGGACCTGTTTGGTACAGGGTATGTTGTTCACTCTGGACCTGTTTGGTACAGGGTATCACGTTCACTCTGAGGTGTACGTTTGGATCCTGTGTCGGTACCACTCTGTTTCACCCTTTGCTGGTGCACAATGGCGTTCTATTGTTTCTGCTGTGGTCATAATTTCAACTGTACTGCTGGCTGTCTTGACTTATCGCCTTGGGACAATCAATAATCAAGACCGGACAGACGGGACTACAAAGTGAGGGGGAGAGCACAGAGGAAAGAAGAAAACCCAACACAACTAAACTGGCAGCATCCAGAGTGAGGTTGGATCGTCATTACCTTAGTTCCTGCCTCCAATCTTGGCCACCTGCATAATGGCACACATGCTCCGACAGGAGGATGTGTTGCTCTTTCTTTTACAGCTCAGGTTTTAGCGTGACTACGGTTTTATCGTGACTACAGGTTTTATCGTGACTACGGGTTTTATTGTGAAAACAGGAATTAGCGTGACTACTGTTTTATCGTGACTATGGTTTTATCGTGACTACAGGTTTTATCGTGACCAAAGATTTTAGCTTGACTACGGTTTTATTGTGATTACAGGGTAGCATTCGCTTCTTCTTGGAAGTATTGATCACTAAATAATAGTAGTAAACTGAGTTGCAGTTTATTTGCTCAGTGGTTAGGTTAGACAGACAGCCAAAGGGTTTGGGATAAGTTTCAGAACTTCACAGATCCAGAACCATTAAGCATATAATATGAACACATAATTTGCAATGGTGTGCATTTAGTGTTTTTGAATTCAACCTCAGATTCCCATTTGCGTATGAGGTAATGACTCTGAGGAAGTTTGAAAATGTTTGTATGTGTATATAAGATAAAAAGATTACAAAAGTAGTCTACTACATTGTTTATAACACAGTACTTACTGGTGTTATTACACTGTAACTAAAGGCTTAAGTTTGGCCAAAAGATTTTTTTTTTCAGAATATATTTATTGTCTTTTTGGATTTTTTTTAACGACATACACAGACAGACACTTGCACCATCTTAATAAGAATAGCAATAAAGTAATTACTTAAATTAAATGAATAAATAAATAGTAAATTTATATACAGAAAACTAAATAAATAAATAAATAATATATATATATATATATATATATATATATATATATATATATATATATATATATATATATATATATATATATATATATATATATATAATGAGAATCCCCCACTGTATATACATTTTAGTTGAATCTAATTTTTTCATCTGTCATGACAACCATGTGTGGTTCCCAGAGCTTAATATAGTCTTTCCACTTGCCCTTGGCAATATACGTTAATCTTTCTAGTCCAATACAGTTCGACAGCTCTTTAATCCACATCGCCAGTGTTGGAGGATCCACAGTGTGCAATGGCTGTCCTTGCTTGAAGCAGTCCAAAGAATAGTAGTCTGGTCTTTGACACATGTGGAAAGTCTTTTGGATACACTCCAAGCACACACAATTTAGGATCCAAAGGGACCCAGATTTTAAACATCTCTGACAAACATTTTATAACTGCCGAAAGTTATATGTTATTGTGATATCAAAGATATTCAAAAACAACCTGGTTTCATTGTTCTGTTGGTAAGATTAAAGAGGTTTTTATTAGTAATTTCTTCTAAATGACGATGCCTTCCATCGGCTGTCTTTTGAGTGAAATACTCTGGGAGGATATTGGTTTCAACTTGCCTGCGCATGACTGTAGGAGTCAATTAAGAGAACTTCACTGCAAACTATGATATTTAATGATGCATTGGAGGATCATGGGAAGAGATTTGCATCCACACACCCATAGCCTCTTCAGAGACACAATCTGTGTACCCTACATGATTATAAAATAGCTAAGCAACAAAAGTTGGTACATTGTTTCAACAAAAAGAGGTTTCAATACCCGATCAGACATCAGAGAAATCAATACAATTGTGTAATATACATAAGCTATTTATTTCAAAACAGTTTGCCTATTGAACTTCTTTCTTTGGTTGATGAGCGCCAACTGTATCAACTATGACCGCTGAAAGCTATGATTCTAGTAAAGACAGATTCTGCCTCCACTCGGTTTGCATTCCTTTTTCCTTATCTGTTCCCTTACATCATATCTTTTTCCTCGTCAATGATGCCTGTTGCTCCTGCTTTTGTCTTTATGCCAGAACAAAAGAGTTGTGAAACATGTATAGGCCCGTAGGCCTATACATTGTTGAGGTTGATTGGCATTTACGTCAACATGCTCATCAGTAGCAACATTTACGTCATGTCACCTGCATGCTTCTGGAATTGCACAACTCTGTTGGTATTTAATATTGTTTTACTTAAAAAAAATCTTGATCTTGTAGACCTTTGGAAGCTATATTCTATATATTATATATAAGTTATATTTTACATACTTCCCATAAACATTATTCTTCTTAACCTTTTGATCCGAGCAGCCTATTTCGTTAAGGTGAGAGAGCATGAGTTAAGTTAAGTTATCCTTTATTGTCCCTTTTTTGGGGGGGGGATTCTTTCTTTCTCTGCTTTTGACCCATCCGGGAGCCGGTGAACACATACACACTTGCACATATGCACACAGAGGAGTGACCTTGTCAGAAGTCCACACACATGGGGGCACAACGGCACACCCGGAGCAGTGGGCTATGGAAAGCCAACAAGGCCAGACAATTCCGGCCCCCTAGAATTGGCGCGGTAAAAGTGCTAAACCGACTACCGCGTACGGAATTCCTGCCAAAACTGCACGGATTTCCGTACAGGTTTTAAGCACTTTTACCGCGCCATTTTAGGGCCGGATTGTGGCCTTGTTGGCTTTCCATAGTGGGCAGCCGCAGTGCATTGCCCGGGAAAAGAGATTTTTAAAAGGATAGAGAGCATGAGAAAGCAGGATAGAGAGCGGGATAGAGACCTGGATAGAGAGCGGGATAGAGACCTGGATAGAGAGTGGGATGGAAAGCTGGATATAGAGCATGAGAGAGAGCAGGATAGAGAGCGGGCAATGAAAACAACACCATCATAACATGCTCGAGGAAGGTGAAAGAGGTATTTCTGGGAGGTTCCCGTGAGTAGGTGCACCTGTCGAGCCAGTTTAGTGGGACGTGGAGAGGAATGGTGGGCGGGTACAGGCCAGGGGTTCAGTGGTGAGGAGAGTGACGGACACAAACCTGAGAGGAACCTGAGATAACAGAGAGCGGCTCCTCTAAAGAAGTGGGAGAACGCAACAGGTGCGTACTTCATTAAATAGAAACCTATATATTCAGAATACAGAGATTGCTCGTTGCTAAAGAATAACCATAGAGACAGAATGGAGCTAACCAGGTGTGGCATGAAGGTGAGCACATTGGTACACATTGGCACTCCCTGACCCGGCTCAGAGGAACCACATCTCAGCTCAGCGTTTCGTTGTGGTAGCAGAACATTAGGCTTTGTCTCCTAAAGTGGAGTGAACAGGTCGGTCGACATGCTAATGAAGAGGAAAACTGTTCTCAAATGCACTGGAAACGCTGGCTTGTCAACATCGTTGGAGGATTCTGGCATGAGGCCATACCTATGACAATAAGTCCCATTTATCACACCTGAGAAATGGGAACTTGGTAGTGTAACGCTAAGCCTATGGGAGGACATTGAAAAGATTTTAGTTGAGAAGCACAATTTGTACAACAGCCTACTTTTAAACATCTTCAGCAAGCTTTGCTTACACCTACTTCTACCAGAAAATGTAGGACCTGTCTTTAAAATATGTGAGAATGCATGGGTGTGTGTGGATGGCTGTGTGTGTCCGTGTGTCTGTTCGAGCGTGTGTGTGTGTGTTCGTGCGTGAGTGTGCATGAGGGCAGGCCAACAAAATGGATGGTTAAAGATTATTAAAAGTTAACATTTAAGGTCAATAAATCCTATATGGTTTTATTTTATATTTGGCAGTAATCATTCATTTATTTTTGAACAAATAACAAGTCATGTAATTTGGTCAAACATAAAAATAACCAATGGCTAATTCATCGTGGATATTTACTATAACTGTCCAATCTTTATGTATGTTAAATTGTACACAAAATGTCGACAAAACAACAGTTGTCAGTCATTTGAATGATTTGAATCTTTTTGAAATCAACCACGTCTTTCGTAAACTATCTTAATGCATCTTAATTCTAGGCTGCATAATCAGGAGTCAATCTTTTTCCCTTCTTTGTCACTGCTGTTTGCCACTGTGCATAACTTGTTACATATAGAGATAGTTTGTGTGTCTGTGTTTCCTTTCCAGATGAAATGTTAACAATCATTATTTTTGATCATACCCAACACTGTAGAATATCGATACAAATGAGTATCAATGACAATGCCAAAATAAGTTTGTGTATACATGTTAGTCTGTGTTGAGGAATCTTATATTGTATTCATTTCATAAGAAACGGAACGGGGTATTAATATACGCATTACTGCTATGTTGAATGAACTAGGAATGAATATCCCTATAGGCTATCTATGAAATAATCTCATCCTGGTTGTAACATTGATTTAACAAGAGGTTTAGTTTTTAATGATGCCAGCGCCAACTAATGACATATTTGTGCAAGACATTTGCATACATATAGGCCTCTAGAAGACACTAGTATACATCAAGTCCCCACCCCTATAGACCTCTAGAAGACACTAGCATACAGCAAGTCCCCATCCCTATGGGCCTCTAGAAGACACTTGCATACCCCAAGTCCCCACCCCTATAGGCCTCTAGAAGCCCTTG
>OLKM01001380.1:0-28381 GCA_900291075.1 Melanogrammus aeglefinus | reverse complement strand
TGGACATTACCCCAAGTCCCCACCCCTAAAGGCCTCTAGAAGCCCCTTGCTGCCTGGCCCTCAGCCCCTGGCCCGGCCCTCAGCCCTGCCACAGGACCGCCGGGAGAGTGAATCATGGATGGATGTTGGCATATAATTATGCGTGCATGTGTGGCTACAGCTTGACTATCAATCATCAACAACTGTGACATCCATCTTTCTCCATTACGCTCTCTTCTCTCTTGTAAACATACAAAGCATGCATCTCAATATTCAGATTCAACTGCATTTCATTTAAATAATTTAGAAAAGCCCAAACGCGCTTTAGTAGAGTCTGCTGTGGAGTGCGGTAAATGACGAGACAAGAGACGGAGATCGTCGAGTCGGCTTACTCTCCTCTTCAATAAAAACAAGTGGTACTCCAGCAATGAGTTCAGAACGGTAACTGCCGTAAACAGAACTATCGTAAAACCAGAACGGTGTAACGCGAACCGTTATCCCAAAACCCTTTTCCTAAAAGGTACAGACCTTGGTGAATGTCTTATTGTAGTTGTGGGTCACCACACAGGCCCCCCCAGAATTCACCCAAACTAACATGTCCAGACCAAACAGGTAACCTACAGAGAACATCGGACACCCAACTAGTGTTAAACAGAACATACTAGCACATAACAGTCCTAGAAAAAATCAATGCTAGGGGGGCGGACCAGGGCGGCCAGAACGGCTTGCCGCCTAACAGGGAGAAGGGCAAAAGGCAGGAGCAGGTGTTGAGGCTGCTGCAGGGGCATGTGTGGAGGCTGCCGCAGGCAGACGCCCCTGAGCCAACTGGAGCGGTTCGCCAATATCCACATGTGCAGGCTTGAGCCGGTCTATAGCCACCCACTCAGGCCTGCCCCCCATATCCACAACAAAGTTCTTAGGCCCACCCTCCAATACGCGGAAGGGCCCATCAGAGGGGCGCAGCGGGGTACGTTGGCCATCGTGGCGGATGAAAATGTACTTGTGCTGACGGCGTAAATCCTTGGGAATGTAGGACCGGGGGAGGCCATGGTGAGATGTCGGAATAGGAATGAAAGCGTCCGCATTGTCCCGGGACACAGCACAATGGGAGGCAGCCGACCACGGGGCCGTGGCGTCCGGAAGAAACTCCCCAGGGACGCGCAGGGGCTGGCCGTACACCAGCTCTGCCGACGATGCCTGAAGATCGTCCTTGGTGGCAGAGCAAAGGCCTAACATAACCCATGGGAGGCGGTCAGCCCAGTCGCTGCCCGTAAGGCTGGCCCTGAGCGCGGTCTTCATGTCCTGATGAAACCGCTCGCAAAGCCTGTTGCTCTGTGGGTTATAGGCTGTGGTACGGTGGACCTTCACCCCCAGGATCCCGGCGACCTTAGTCCAAAGCTCCGACGTGAACTGCGGTCCGAGGAAAGAGGCCTTCACCCCCGGGTGGGAAAGGCCGTGGATTGCGTCAAAGACCTTATGCCTCCAGCCAGCAGGCACCATGGGGCGCGGTTGGCCAGTGGAGACGTCGCAGAGGAGCTTAGTGTTGGCCGTGCCAAATACCACATCCTCCATGAGGAGCGCCGTGGGGGCCATCCTGTAGGCCTGTACCTCAGAGTCCGTAGCCTGATCCCCAGCCATAGCTGCGTAGTCGAGGCCCAAGTGGAGAGATAGCGGAGAGCTGACGCTGCTGTCGACCTGACCATGGCTCCGAAGACTTGGCCATGGCGAACGTCAGCGGCTTGTGGTCAACGAAAGCCTTGAACCGACGGCCCTCCAACAGGAAACGGAAAAGGCGGGTGGCGAGGAAAAGTGCCAGGAGCTCCCTGTCGAAGGCGCTGTGTTTCCTCTCGTTGTCCCGGAGCTTCCTGCTGAAAAAGGCCAGCGGCTGCCAGGCTCCGCCCACCCACTGCGCACACACAGCCCCCATGGCGTAATTAAAGGCGTCCGTAGTAAGAGCAACAGGGGCGATCTGAGATGGGTGCGCCAGCAGAGCAGCGTTGGCCAACGCGGTCTTGGCAGCATCGAAGGCAGCCGTCATCTCTGTGGACCAATCCAACACGTCTGCCGGCCTAGTGCCCCACAAGGCGTTGTACAAGGGTTGCATAAGCTGGGCCGCATGGGGGAGGAAACGGTTTTAGAAGTTCACCATGCCCAGGAACTCCTGCAGGGACTTCACAGTGCACGGGCGTGGGGAAACTGGCGATGGCGTCCACCTTGGCCGGGAGGGGAACCACCCCCTGCGGGGTCAAGTGGAGGCCGAGGAAGGGTTGACAATGAGACCATGCTCACTGAGCCGACCGAACAGCTGCCGTAGATGCGTCAGCACTGGCAACGAGAATGTCTTCCAAGTAGACGAACAGGAACGGCATGTCCCACAGCACAGAGTCCATGAGGCACTGAAACGTCTGTGCTGCACCCTTGAGGCCAAAAGGCATACTCAGAAACTCAAAAAGTCCAAAGGGCGTGTTGATCACCGCCTTGGGGACATCCTGCGGGTGGACGGGCACCTGATGGTAACCGCGTACCAGGTCCACCTTTGAAAAGATGGCGGGGCCGGCCAGGGGGGCGGAGAAGTCCTGAATGTGCGGTACCGGGTACCGGTCGGGGTTGGTGGCATTGTTCAGGGGACTGAAATCGCCACAGGGACGCCAACCACCATCAGCCTTAGTCACCATGTGCAGGGGGGAGGCCCACAGACTGTTGGAACGTCGTACGATGCCAAGGCGCTCCATGGTGGCAAACTCCTCCCTGGCGATCGCGAACTTGGCAGAGTCGAGGCGCCAGGCCCGTGCATAGACCGGGGGGCCAACAGTGGTGATGTAGTGCTCCACACCATGCTTAGCCACAGCCGATGAAAATGTGGGCGTGGTGATGTCAGGAAACTCAGCCAGCAGGCGTTGATACAGGTCCCCGGTGGCGAATGTGTTTGCAAGACAAAGCCCCCACACCCCCCCCCCCCCCCCCCAGAATGCAGGGCTACGAAGCAAAAGAGAGGGCGTCGATCAGGCGGCAGTTCGTAACATCCACCTGTAGGCGCAGAGGATATCCGCCCCAGGAGTGGCGTAGACACGGCAGCCATGACGAAATCCCAGCCGACAGGCCGGCCACCGAAACACCCCTCCACATACCTCGTGCCATAGTAACGAATGGGGGTGCCGTTGGTGGCTTCCATGGGGGGGCCATGGCCGCCAGCCATAGTGTCCACAGGCGTCGCCGGCAGGATGCTGCGCTGAGCCCCAGAATCGACCAGCAGCCGCCGGCTGGACAAGGTGTCAGTGACGAATTACAGCTTGCAGTTCCGACCAGCGCCCACAGTTGTTAATGAGCGCTGGCCCGGGCTTTTCCCAGGGCCCCAAAACTGCAAGGCTGGCGACACTGCTTGGCCTTGGTCCCAAACCTGGCATGGTTGTAACAACATCCGTCGTCACGCTGTTGGCGGGCTGTCACAGCGGCTGCGGTGTCCGAGTCGTATCCCGGGGGCGGAAGCGGGGCCGACGTGTGCTGGGGGGGTAGCAGTGCATGGACAAACTGCTGCCTGTTGGCGAGGAAAATCCTGTCGGCCTCCACAGCCAACGTTCGGTAGTCCTTGGAGGCAAAGAGGGGGAAGCTGGCCAGTGCGGTGCGCACGGGTGCTGGAAGCTGCCGCAGGAAGATGTGGGCGAAAAGGAAAGAGGGATCCGCCGAGCCCAGCACAGCCAGCATCCTCTCTATCAACTCGGATGGCTTGCCGTTGCCCAGGCCGTTCAGGGAAAGCAGGCGGTCTGCCTTCTCCAGCTCCGACAGTTCAAAAAGGTCCACGAGGAACGCCTTGAGTGAGTCGTACTTGCTGACAGCTGGAGGGGCCTCCAACCGCGCCATAGACCTTACCGTCGTCGAGGCATCTAAGGCTGCTACCACGTGGAAATACTTGCTCACGTCCTGCGTTATTCCTCTCAGCTGGAACTGGGCTTCGATGTGTTGGAATCACGACCGTGGGTTGTGCTGCCAAAAGTCCGGTAAATTGATGGTGGCAGCATAGATAGCGCCGACGTTAGCAGCGTCGTTAGCCGTGCCGCCAGCGGCGGCCGGCGCCACGGCGGGCGTGTGTTATCACCGTCGATGTGTAACATAATCCAGCCGTATCCAACTTGCGTCGGGGGTCACCAATTGTGGAGTGCGGTAAATGACGAGACAAGAGACGGAGATGGGTCGAGTCGGCTTTACTCTCCACTTCAATATGTGGAGACAAGTGTTAACAAGTGTTACTCCAGCATGAGTTCAGAACGTAACTGCCGTAAACCAGAACTATTGTAAAACCAGAACGGTCGTAAAACAGAACCGTTATCCCAAACGGGTGATAAATCGTACTTGCACTTTATAAAAAAATTACTCCACCTCCATGCCCCCTCCCGGGCTCCTCCTTCTGTCCATGGCACTGTCTGATAAGTGCAATAGCGTAGAAAGGGGCGTGTTAAGACCACACAAGCTTTAGTAGAGCGGGCGTTCTACTTAAAGTTTGCTGTGACCAGTGTTGCCGAAAAAAACACACAAGAAGTCGCTTTTAGTGCTCTGAAAAGTCACTAGAATTCACTAGTTTGCGTAAAGACGTCAAATGGGACATAACCACGCCTCATTTGCATAAGTTGTGTTGTTGGTTCTCTGAAAAGTCGCTAGAACTCGCTGGTTTGCGTGACAACGTCATTCGTGAAGCCACGCGGCATGCCTCATTTGGATACAAGGGTTATGATGTGTTTGAGATGCATTGTGCACAATCCGCACGAGTTACTCTTGTGAGGTAATTTCCTGGCTTGTTGCACTTACTTAACTCTCTGGACTCTCAAGAGCCCAAGTGGATACGATCAAAAGGGGGCGTAAAAAAGCGTGAAATGTCGCAATAAAGCTGGGTGATTTCCCACTGTGCAACTCGTGCGGATGGTGTATGGTGCATCTTGAACACATCAATATCCGGCCGAAGAAGGAGGAACTTTAAATAAAGTGTGCGCTTTACACAAAATGTCCCCCCATCTCACCTCCCGGGCTCTGTAATATGACATGCTGAAGCTACAGGTAGCAACATCCCATACATTCCATTCCATTGCAGAATGTTATTTTAATCCACACAATTAGTCACTTCAAAGGTGCAGCATGTAGGAGAGGCTACTCATTTCACTCCTTAATTACAGTCTTATATCATTAACACAGTGTTTGTGTGGATCTTCGTCTGAGCAGTGGTGTATTTTGATGTCCATATCCGATTGAGGGTTAAGCTTCTCCAACACTTATAGTATTACTCTACGTTGTGTGGCCTATTTCCTATACAATTTCTTAAAACACTCATAAACAACGACTAAAGAGTATCACAAAGTTGCCGCGGGTCCTTCCTAGAACTCTCTTGTTTTTAGATCTCATGGTCTGTATTTAAAGGTTGGGTATGGGATTTGCGAAACGCCAGCAAATTTTGAAAATACACAAAGGGTCCTACCTCCTCTCCTTCAACGCTGACTCTGACTCCACCCATTCCAAGTACATGGACGAGCAATCATGCACAAGCCGAACACAGGTGCGCGAGAGCGAGCCAGGCTAGCTAGGTTGGAGTTTAAGGTTGTCTTCTAGTGCTAGGTCCAAATGTGGATTAGCTAGTTAGCTAGCTCCAGTAGCTACCACAGGATAACAACAAACAGAAGCTTGCTCTGGGTCACGAGCTTTGAGTACGTGCACGAAGAGATCACGCGTGCGGGGAGGGGGGAGTGCAGTACGACTGTTTGATTGACATACTTACTGTCCAATGCCACTCGGTGGTTATGTCAGCACTTCTAACTTAGTGGCTGTAAGTGGGTTATGATAAGGACTTTGAGTAATTTTGCAAAAAAAATGGCCAAAAAAGAGAATTCCATACCCAACCTTTAAGGCAAGGCAAGGCAACTTTATTTATCTAGCACTTTTCATACACAAGGCAGACTCAAAGTGCTTCACATATAAACATTGTCATACAATAAAATAATAGTAGGCCTAAGTAAAATAAAACATATGCAAAGAAATTAGTAAAGTAGAAAGGGCAATGTATTTGTCTCTCTGGAACCAACTTCGGGGACTCCAAGCCGACCTAAAGGAATTTGGTATCCACGTCGGGACTTCAACCTGACCTGAAAGGAACTTGATCCTTTCCCTGGGATTCCAACCCGGATTCTAGTCAATTTCTATTCTTGGACTCTTATTCTATTCTACGACTCTATTCTAGGATTCTAACCCAGATTCTAGGACTCTAACCCAGACAAACTCAGGCCTTTCTCTGGGACTCCAACCCGACCTAAAGGAACTTGGTCCTTTCTCTGGGACTCCAACCCGACCTGAAAGGAACTTGGTCCTTTCGCTGGGACTCCAACCCAGATTCTAGGACTCTAAGCCAGATAGAACTTGAGTCCCAAACCCTTATCCTTTCTCTCTGGTATCAGATCATGTATCTTTCTGGTAGAAATAGAAAATAAAGGGAAAATTAAAAAGGCATTTTAGTAATAAAATAGAAAATAAATGCAAAGTTAAAAAAGCTTTTTAGAAAGTGCAATGTATTTAAGATTTAGCAGAAAGCTAAAGCAAACATAAAAGTCGTCAATCTTGTTTTAAAGGTGCTCAGAGACTCAAGACTTACTTGTTTAGACCTAGACTCTGCATAGCCACCCAGGCACACCCCTCCTATTTGTTGTATGATGTACATCCTGGCACTTAATGTACAGACTTAGTTTATGTCATATTTAGCTATAGTACCTAGTTATGTAGCATCTTATCCTAGCTATCTTTGCTGTATTCGGGGAATGGGTTAATATAACGATTGTTATAGCTTGTACTTGGTTTTTACGAACATCCTTACTGTAACGACAGAAGCAATATTTTTTTTTCACTTTCTTAAGACAGATATACTTGTTATAATGATTGTAAGCCGCTTTTGATAAAAGCATCTGCTAAATGCCCTAAATGTAAAAGTAAATGTCTTTGAATTCAAGCTGACCGTAGTTCCAATACAACAGAGTCTACTGGAGTTTTTTACCTGCCAGCCTTCTGAGAGTCTGACATATGTCTTTTGTATCTGGTGGGAACTAGGGAACCAGGGAACCAGCCCGTAGACCTGAGAAGCATAACGCCAAAGCGAATGTCCTGTATACTCGGTGTATACTCGGTGTTCGCGATATGCTCATTTACTACAGCCCATGTAGACCAAGCCACAAATCCCATTCATCTACATATGAGTATATTTGATACATCTCCCTTAATCAAACTATCTTGATCTTATTCTTCTCAGCGTCTGTTTCTCTTCGTCTGTGGTCAAGTTGCGACCATGTCATCGGTGGCGTCCTTCCTGTCCGAGGACCAGTTCACCTGCTCCATCTGCCTGGACATGTTCACCAACCCTGTGTCCACGCCCTGCGGACACAGCTTCTGCCTGGACTGCATCTCCTGCTACTGGGACAAGTCGACCGGCCACAAGGCCTTCCTCTGCCCCATCTGCAAAGAGTCATACCGCAGGCGGCCTGAGCTCCATATCAACCGCACCCTCAAGGACATCACCGAGCAGTTCAAGCTGCTGTCCGAGGGAGGGGCGGAGTCAGAGGGCTTCAGTGGGGTGGTGGGAGGTGGAGAATCCTCCAGGGAGGGCGGAGAAGAGGTGCTGCGCAACGCCAAATATCCTCACCATCATCGCCCATCAAGGCAGATGCCGGGACGCGTGATGGCCGAAATGAAGCTGCGGCTTCAGCCTGTGCAGGGCAGTGAGGAGGCATCGCATCCCTCTGGCAGGTATACGCATTGTGCAGAAGGTACAAACACATGGTTATGTCAAGGTATTAGATTACCAACGGTGAACTTAATCCCTTCATGTGATGTTATCTATATTGCTTTACATTCCGATGAACAAGTCCTACCAGCTCCACAGATGAAAAAACAACATTCAAGCCATCAGAAATGCACACGAGAACTCAAGAACTTAAAACGAGCGTCTGGAACTCGAGGACTTGAAGTCCCGACTCCATACCAAAAGTATGACCGTGACAGAAAGGGACTTAGTGATAGCATCAAATTGTTGCATGACGAGTTGGACTTTGTTTTCGTTTTTTCTCTCTCTCTCTCTCTCTCTCTCTCTCTCTCTCTCTCTCTCTCTCTCTCTCTCTCTCTCTCTCTCTCTCTCTCTCTCTCTCTCTCTCTCTCTCTCTCTCTCTCTCCTCAAGGCCCTCGCAGAGCTATCCAGCCGATGCATCCGCCAACGTGCCTCTTTGCCCCATTCACCAGCGAGGCCTGGACTACTTCTGTCACAATCACCAGGTCTGTGTGTGCAGCTCCTGTCTGGAGACGGCAGAGCACCAGGGACACAGCGCCGCCCTGGCCAAGAGGGAGTGGCAGATGAGGAAGGTGTGTGTGTGTGGAGGGGGAGGGGGGGGGGGGGGTTCAAATCTCATATCAAACCTGTGACATGGCCTCATTGCAGAAGACCCTGGGACTGACTAAAACCATTGCTGTTCCACGTTCCTCTCTTTACAGTCCCAGTTGGGGATCACAGAGGGGGAGTTCAAGGACCTGGTCACACAGAGGGAGAGGAAAATGGAGGAAATAAAGAGAGCACTGAAAGATATAAAGGTTTTAGAGTCTGCAATTTCTACATCTCATCAGCTCCATATCCTTTTCTTATTGTTTGGTGTAGGAAAATACAGATGCACTTGGGTGATTTTGTTGTCCATGACAGAACAATGATGTATATGTTTGGGTTGGTGTCAGGAACCTCACCAAAAGTTAGATGGAGAGTCTTCTTTAAAGTTCTTTCTTTTTTTACAAGACCACTGGCGGATAAAAATGGAGCTGAGGTGTAAGACTACATGGCCCCTATTACTCTGGGAAGGATAGGATTGCAGATACAGAGAAGCACTTTCTTCCTCTTTAGAGTAGCTAGACTTGAAGGAAAATTTTCAACATAGAGCCTATTTTCCGATCATTTAACCTCTAAGTGGACGAATGCGGGCAACGATCTTTAAGATGGGTCCAGTATTGAGCCAGAACACTTCAGCTGTAACCTTTGACAATAGGCTGCGGTGTGATTCTCTGGGACGATATTCGCTCAATGTAAGCGCTTATGTTGCCACTGACCAGGCTCAGATTATATCATTATGGAATGGATCGGAACAGAGAAATAAAACTTGTTTCTCTGCCAGTCACTTGTTCGCGTTGGTTTGATGTGTGCATTTACCTCATAAATATACACACACACACCTTTGTGATTTTGATGGCCATTCAAAACTCTCTTCAGTTGTTTTTCAACTAGGTTGTGCTGCTCTATAACTTTATTTACAGTTACTCCAATTACAACTTCATTCTTTGATTATTCTTACCCTCGATTGTACGTCACTTATATATATAGGCTACTTAGCTAAATAACTAAGTATATATAAAGATATATCTGTGTGTATGAATGGATGGAAACAGATTCAGCCTCCTCTTCTCCATGTTGGATCCAGGTGTGTGCACAGAGAGAGACGGCAGGCAGTGTGCAGGTGTTTTCCCAGTTTGTGTCTTGTGTGGAACGCTGTCAGTCAGAAGTCTTGGAGGTAACCACCTTTTCTGCACATGTGTACTCTGTCATTTTCCACACACAGTAGTATACACACCCAACAGGCTTGTGCTTGGGCCCTAGTGCCTTCTAGTGGCCCTCCTTTAACATCTCACTACTCTACACTAAAGCCCAGGCGTGTCGCGGTCTGATCCTAGGCAATAGAAATGCAGCAGTGTTTGGCCGAGCAGCGAGCCCAGGGTCTGGTCCGGGAGCTGGAGCTGGAGATAGCCCAGCTGAAGAAACGAAGCGCAAAGCTGAGTCAGCTGGCGCAAACGGACGACTACATCACCTTCCTGGAAGTACGGCTGGGGGGGGGGGGGGGAACAAAAAACAACCAGGCAGATTGAGCCATTGATCTATCAATCTATCAAAACATATCATGACCTCTCTGTCTTCCCATACTGGAATCGTGCCTATGTTCCTACATCCCTATGTTCCCATAACCCTATGTACCCACAGCCCTATATTCCCACAGCCCTATGTTCCCACAGCCCTATGTTCCCACGTTTCTATGATTTATTTTCAAAATTAGGCCTTATGTTCCCACAGCCCTTTATTCCCACATTTCTAAGAGGTTTTTTTTCAAAATTAGGCCCTCTGTTCCCACAGAACTATGTACTCAAATTTCTTCCAAAATTAGACCACTCATTCCCATGGCTTGTGATTTGAAGGAGCGAGCTAGCTTCTCCAAATCGGCCCGCGCATCAAGCAACGCCTTTAAGGTTGGAACGGTCATGCCGATCATCTTGTCAGTCAAAATAGTATTGTTCATTATGGAAAAGATCCGCTCAATGGGAGCATTTGTTCCAGGCAAACACACGGCAAACTGACAAATTAGACATTGATTTTTGTACGGAATCTCCCTGCTTCTGAAATGCGCAAACATCTTGCGCCCAGCTGGCGTACGCTGGTTTCCATCCGCATTTCACTGTGCGACCATCCCTGTTGCGTATGAGTTAATGATCGGGCAATAATAAGACCACGTTGGCTATGTAATCGCTGACAACAGGGGACATTCTTATGCCCACAGTGCTCGATGTGTGTAAAAATCAGTATGCATATCTGCCCAAGCACAGTACCACAACAGCTTTAGTTAGAGCAATGCACACCTGGCTCACTGAAACTGACTCCAAACCAACAATGGTGAGAGTACTGTTGGCAGATATGTCAAAGGCGTTCGACCAGATTGACCACGGGACCCTGATGCAAAATATACTGGGTTTAAAACTGTGCCCATCTCTGACAGCCTGGATACACAGTTACATCACAGGGAGGAGACAAAGAGTGGTGGCAAATGGGGCCCACAGCCCCTGGATTGAAGTGACATCTGGAGTGCCACAAGGGGGGGTAGTTTCCCCATATGTCTTCCTCCTCTATATGGGCATCCGGGATGCTGTGTTTGAGGACACCCTTGATGTGGGATATGCGGATGACATCGGGCTGTTGAGAGCAGTCCCCATATGCGACATCAAGACAGACACGTCAATGCGCCTGGAAGCACAAAGGCTGGACGAATGGGCAGCAAAGAACAACATGATGCTAAATGGGAAAAAATCGGTTGAGCTACGGATATGCTTTGCACGGGACCCTCCACAACCTCCTCCGCTGGTCAGGGACAGGTGGTACCTGTTGTGGAAACAACAAAGTATCTGGGATACCACCTTGACCAAAAGCTGACTGGAGACATGCACATTGAGAAGGCAGTAAAAACTGCCTCCAAGCGGCTGCACTATCTCACCGTCATGGCGAGATATGGTCTACCTGCAGACGACCTCACCACCATCTACACCACTCTCATCAGGCCGTGTCTCGAATATAGCTCAGTGCTCTTCGTAGGTTGATCAAAAAAACAACAGGCAGAGCTAGAGCGGGTTCAGGAACGTGCCTGTAAAATCATCAGAAGGAGAGCTGGCAACATCTCACAACCCCTACCACCACTCCAGACCAGGAGGGAGGAGGCTGCAGTGAAGTTGGTCAGGGACATGCACGACGACAAACACCCTCTGCATGACCTGCTACCTCCAACACGAGGCAACTGCACAGCTAAGACGCTGAGGAACCAGCACAAGCTGGCTGAACCGATGGTCAAGACCAGCAGGCTAAGAAACTCAACCCTGCACACTGCAGTCAGGCTATACAATAGTGGCTACGAATGATAGCTAACTGTCTTTGCTCACTGCCCTGAAATATTTTTCTTTTAAATTGAATTCTTTTAAATTCTTTTGAAATTATTTGTTTGTTTGTATGTAGCTTCTTTTTAAATGTTTTTGTAAAGTTCTGCAGTTTTTCAGTGGAGCCCTGGCTTCACTGCAAGCATGAATGAAATAAAATCAATCAATCAATCAATCAATCAATCATTTCATAGTGATTGGTGGAAACCGGGACATTTAAGCATCCCAACATGCTTTGTTGGGACTCGGGACACGCAAATCAAAATCGAGACTGTCCCGGCAAAACCGGGACATCTGGTCACCCTATCTGAACCACCTAAACTTTATTTGTCACTCTCTGAACTTTTCACAAGAAACTGACGCATCAGGTGCAAGGTTTTCAGCGAATCAACGATCAGAGAATACTGCACTGAGAACGTTGTAAGCAGATATTAAAAGCTGTGACAGCTGTGGGCCTTAAACTCTTCGCCTGTGATTAAGAAACAATACGCTGTGGTCTGGTCTACTTTAGTCTAGTAATCAACGGCAAAAGGGCTGTGGAAACATAGGGCCTAAAATACTTAGAAATGTGGGAACATATGGCTGTGGCACCATTGGACTGTGGGAACATAGAGCTGACCCCCCCCCCCCCCATACCCACCTTATCTCACGTATCAAAATGCAAATATCCTTTCATATTTAAAGTAATTATGCAAATATCGAAGCATTTGAGCGATAGTATAGTTAGTAGTATAGCATTTTTCTTTGTATTCTACGGGCCTCGACTGATATCAGACAGAATTGTCTACTCGTAACACGAGTGTACCTTCAGTGTGACATCCCCTCCACTTTAGCTGAATTGGAGGGGTTGGGACTTTCTTCACTAGACATCAACGTTACTACCAGAATTTAATGTAATTTGAAGTCATCACTGATACATTATCCAGTGTTTGGTTTGGTCTGTTTGGATCTCTAAGTAGTTGGTTCTTTAAATAGATTTATATCAGCCTCTGTTTCATGTCGTTAGGCCAGATCAGAATCACAGTAAACTTAAATCAAAGATCTGGACCATTACAAGCTGTACTGAGTACTAAGTACTGCAAAGTGAACAGTGAATGACAAACAAATTGCATGTTATCTTTTAACCTTGCTTCCTCCCTTTAGACGTTTCCTGTTCTTGCCAGCCCCCCACAGACCAAGAAATGGTCGGAGACCCACTTGAACTCTGAGGTGACATCAGGTTCTCTACTCCAGACCATCACTGACATGATGGAGCGCTACCGGAAGGAGCTCAGCAAACTGCCACAGCTGGTGCTGGGGACCGATGGCAGCACAGGTGGGTACCCAGTCTTCTCAGATGAAATGTCTGTCTACCTTTTATTATATCCATTATATATGGCTTGATTATGAAACAAAAATAATACCTGTTGTACTAACAGTGAATAACTCCTCAAGCTGTCAAACTTCATACACATGCCATGCATATCTTTACAAGATTCCTGTACCATTGGTGCTGCCCAGAAGTGTCTGGCTGTCTTAACTCTTTTTTGCCCTTGTAGGCTCTTTATTGCTTTGCTAAGCTCTTACGTGCCTTTCTTGGCTCTTAAGTGCTTTTCCTAGCTCTTAATTGCTTTTCTTAACTCTTAAGGGCCTTTCTTAGCTCTTCAGCACCAGTATCACAATGTGACAAATCCACATCCACATTCTATATATTCTAAAATGTGTGTTTTACATCAACAACTATCAAATTTATTAGATAGTACTATTCATTGTAGAGCGTAACAACCTCAAGCACCTGTTAAGCGGTTGCTTAACAGGTTGTTGCTTAATCTTTGGTAGTCTACATTGAACATTTGAAGATCAAGCATCAGTGAGGTTCAGGGTTGGCTGCAATAGCACATGTTACTGTACTAAAGTAAACAATGTTTTTTTTACATTTTATGAATTAGGTCAGCATGCTTCTTCAGAGCAATCTGTTCCCCGGATCATTCCGAGTAAGTTTCTGATCTTTACTTTCCCACCACACTCTTTAAAACCACAAGTTTACTTGTCTGAATGCATGTCAGACAGCAGGATTGTCTAGTGGTAAAACCATGCATCTGTCATCACAAAATTAAAGTATTTTTCTTCTGCAGAGGTGAGAAGGGTGCAGGATTATGCAGGTAAATACACGCACACACATAAAAGCACACCTAATCTAAATCCAGAGCGTTTGAATGGCGTAGGATTCCAACCCTGTTTCCCCTCCCCTGCCAGAGGACGTCACCCTGGATCCCCAACACGGCCCACCCCAGGCTGATCATCGCAGTGGATGGAAAGCAGGTGTGCTGCGGGGACCGGCACCAGCCCGTGCTGGATACGGCTGAGCGCTTTGACCGTGTGGTGTGTGTTCTGGGACGCCAGGGCTTCACCTCGGGGAGACACTACTGGGAGGTGGGCACCCTCTCCACTCCCCCCCCACCTGCCCAACCTGAATGTTTCTGGTCTGAAGTACACATGGTTATGTTCTGTACAACTTTATCCTGACTTTGATGTATATACCTTTTTTTCTGACCAGCGACGAGGTTAAATCCCTGTGTGTGAGTGTGTCTGTAGTGACATTAACCAGGCCTTGTTGTCCCTCAGGTGAAGGTCGGAGACAAGACAGACTGGGACCTGGGTGTGGCCAGCCGCTCCGTCAACCGGAAGGGCAAGATCACCGTGAGTCCGGCGCACGGCTATTGGTTCCTGAGCCTGCGTGAACGGACGGACTACGCCTTCCGCACTGAGCCGGCGACGCCCCTGGCACTCAGCCTCAGACCCTCGCGCATCGGCGTGTTTGTCGACTGTGAAAAAGGACAGGTGTCGTTTTTTGATGTGGAGGCTAAGAAGCTCATCTTTACGTTTGTGGATCATTTTGCTGACATGATCCACCCCTTCTTCAGCCCGTGCACGAATAAGTCAGGTCAGAACGACGCAGCACTCATTATCTGCCCTGTTGCGACCCCAGAATAGACCCCAGAATAGGGTTCAACGTTGAAGAAAATTTACCACTTACCTCCTAAAATGGCGCAATTTGATTGGTTCGCTAGCTCAGGATATTGGGCAATATCCCATGATTGAGATCTCATACTCAGGATATTGTTTTCCTCACAAAATATCCCGCTTTATTTGCTAATAAAAACCAATAAATCCCTGCAAAATGTGTTTTTGTAGTGTTCACATGCAGTATATACTAAAATAATTATTCACCCCAGGCTCCTTGAACAGTGGGGAACTATTCCCCACTATTCACTTCGCCTTCGGCGAATAATTGTTAAATATCACTTGCTAGAGTTTTTTTCTCCACCTGACCAGCACTCACTCAATAAGAACCAGCAACCAACGCCAACAGACCGGAACCAGTGGTGCAGGTGGTGCAACAGAACCACCACTTTTATGAATAAAAACTACATATATATTATATTTGTTGACGTCATGGCGTCGCAGTGGTGGTTGCAGCATAAACTAGGTCGATTCACAGCGTGTAGCTTTAATTTACTTCTGCTCTTGCAGTCACATCCACCAGCCAATCGGATGCTTTGACCCCAGGGTAGAATACAAAGCAGAAAAAATAGAGGCTATGTGAGGGCAGCTCTCTGACCAAGCACTTAATTGACCTTGCAAATCGCTGTGTAATGCTGTACCTGCATATGTAAATAAATTCTAGGAAAAACTACATCATCACTACACTAGGCTACAGTCAGTGTTGATCAACAATGAAAGCAGTGGCATAAGTGTTCAGACGCGCGTTCGTGGGTTCATACATAAGCTACAAACTGATGTTACTTGGACAAATGTAAACAATGACCAAAAGGGTAAGGGGTTGTCCCGGTTTTGCCGGGACAGTCCCGACTTTAAGTCGCGTGTCCCGAGTCCCGCAAAAGCCTGTTGGGATGCTAAAATGTCCTGGTTTTCATCAACCACTATGAAATGTCCCCTGTTGTCTATTACATAGCCAACGTGTTCTTATTAGACCGATCATTATCTTGTTCGACGAAACCTCACCCGTGAGGGCATAGGCCTACGCAACAGGGATGGTCGCACAGTTGAATGATGATGGAAAACCAGCGGACGGGCACTGGGCGGAGATGTCGCACATTTCAGAAGCAGGCAGATTCCGTACAAAAATGTCTAATTTGCAGTTTTCTGTGTGCCTGCCTGGCACAAATGCTCATGTTGAGCAGATCTTTTCCATAATTAATAATAGCCTACTTGGACTGACCGTTGACCTTAGGGAAGACGTTGCTTGGCCAATTTTGATAGCGATAGCACCTCTCCGCAATTCCACTGCAGCAGCTGTCGGCAAAGAAATCAATTTTGGCGCAAATTCACTCCTCAAACAAATGTGTGTAAGATAATTTGAAGAACGTTTGTCTCTGCGTTGAGAATTTATTTTCATTATATTTTTTTCTAAATCTTTCTTCAGCTTCAGGCTAATGCATAAAGATAGTCCTGCATGAAACTCAATGTCTTTTTTTTATATATTTTCTCTTAAAAGTGTAAACAGGCCTGACAACAAATGAATATTGTAAAAATTGTACAGTACTCACATAATTACAATTTTACTTTAACCTTTCATTATCAGTCTAATCAAACCTTGAAGATTCATCATACATATTATATACAATTATTAAAATATTGAAAGTATGCTTTTTTATTCTTAGTGTGCTTACCGCCAGTAAAACCATTATTGATTTAGTATACAGTGATTACTGTTTTTTTATGTATTTAATAATTGACACATCTGAACATCTCAATGCATTCTGTTATGTCTTGTTCACACCGAAATACATGAAATACCTGAAAATCAAAGATTTTGATTGACCTAAAAATAAAGTAGCTTCCAATTCATTTATACTTTTATGATGGTATGGTGTACATGTCTCATCATCGCAATGGAAAAAAACATATATTAAATTTTATATTAGGAAAAAACAGAAAATTGAAACAATTCTTTAAGGAAAAATACATCAGTAAGTATATTTCAGTGTATTCCATAGTAGGCACAATAGTGAATAAAATAAAATAAAAAACACATTTACAAGGCTGAATCAATTTACAAGTCATGTCATGTTATGAACAAACCTCTACGGCAATGTTAAGAAAACCTGTTTTTAATATGCATTTCTGTATACTATACAAGTGCGTAGAAAAAGACAATTAGTCAAACATAAAACAATGCATGCATCAGTATGTAATAATTGTTCCACATAACACAAACCAAGTTCAAATTGAGTACATAAAAGACGTCAATTATACATTTACAATGACCAAAGACCAATGTCCTTCTGATAAGATTTTATACATGATGAGGCCAGCATGCAAACGTTTATTTATTCTCCACACACTCAGATGCAGATAGATCATTGCATTTTGTGGGCATAATGTCACATCCATTGTGCATATATATATATATATATATATATATATATATATATATACATACACATACACATACATAGGATATCAGTAGCTTAGTCATGTCTAAGAGATGAAGGTCCACCGGCAATGTGGGGTTGGGTTATTTGCTGACCTTATATATGCTTATGGGTCATTTTCATACTTGATATCATAGGCCACAGGTCCCTCCATGCTGAATCCAAGGTAGAAAGATACTATCTCCTGGCTGCCACCACTGCGAATATCTCCCAGGTAAACTGGACGCACTGGTATTTTAACGTTGCCGGGATAATGAATGTAAATGCCACGGCTTTCAGATTTACCTTTAACGCGGAGCAGCATCTTTTGGACGTCAGGGTCTTTCCATACAACACCAGATTGCCAGAGATAATGGGTTTTGCCACCGAGACGTGGGTGTTGCTTTGAAGTGACAATTTCATCAAGTTTCCGTTTAGAAACTATTTGTTTTAGTCCAGTGGACTTCCCAAGGAAGAAGTGAGCAATGGCACTTCTTGCTTGCATCATATGGGAAAAGCGCCGCTGATAAGATCTCTTAGCTGATGTCACATAGGCACTGATGTTCTGGTATGTTGCTAGGTCGAAAGGGGTGCTGCCTCTCGTGGGCCACATGAGCAGCATGGGTAGGTAGTACAACTCTGTACGATTTGAATTGGTCCCTTCGATTTGCAGTGCTTTTTTGACATGGGAGACCAATTCTTCATGTTTTTTCACCAGTTTTGAAGTTGACTTGATATTGTGAAGGACAATGTTGGCCAGTACGAAATTTACCATGTCTGATGTTGATGACTTACATTCCTCATTATAAAATATAAACTGCCATTTTTCAAGAATTTTCTCCATTTCAATCCCATTCTTGTCGTACAACATCTGTAGGATTCCAGCAAAAGTGTCAGCACGTTTAGATTCTAGGTAAAGTCGCTGATCCACTACCTCCTGGCCTAGACTTATTTTGGGTTTACTGGATTTTTCCTTTCTTTTCTCCTCCGATGACAGACAAAATATCTGAATGTACTTTCTAAAGCACTCGAACACCTTTGATTTGTTTCTAAAATCCAATGACTCCCTCACCATCGACTTAGGTTTCATGTATGTAAAGTATTCCTCAAACACACAGAAAATGGCCTTTAGCCTTGGCTGCAGAGAGACCAAAAACTTCTCATGATCTCTTAGGACAGCTATGAAGTTAGCATTTGTTTCACTGTTTTGAAAGCTGGTCATTTGTAAGTTCCCTTTGAATATTTGTAGGATGACATCTTTTTTGTGCTCTTTCACTGATGGTAGAAAGAGGCACACCTTGAATGACCTGAAGAATGTTCAGAATGACTTCTGACTCTCCATTGTAGCCTGACATATTGTAGGTCCGTTGCCTTTTTCTGTAGAGCAGTTCTTTTGGGTCAACTGACTCCTCCCACTCAACTGTCTCCTCCCGCTCAGCTAGGTCCTGTGAGTGCCTGAAAGCATCTATAGCTTTGGATGCTAATTTAAGAGACTTGTCAAGGACCTCCGGGCTAAGGTCTTCAAGGTGGCTGCTTTCTTCTTTCAGTTGACTCTTGTACACTTGGCCAAGTGTATCTGCGATGTAGGAGTTCGATTTTTTGGAAAGTGCTTCCTTTGCCCACTGAAGGGACAATGTGAAGTCTTTGGCTTTAAGGTAGAAATGTCTTGCTAGTGCTTGTGGCAATGTTGCACTTTTTTCAAATCTTAAAGTTGCCCTTTCTAAGACTTCTTTGACTTTGTCACTTATCTCATCCTTATATATATGCTCGATTAAAGGGGAAAACAGCGTATCTTTGTCATCTCCCTCTTCTATCCTGTTCCTTTTGAGTAGCATACTTTGGATGTTTTGGACAAGTAAATCTTTTCCCATCATGGTTTTGTAAAGAAGGTCACAATGCAACATGTCAATAATGATCTCACCATGAGAAAGTGTGTGTTCCTGAGTAAAGAGGTCAAGGCAGCTTCTCGCAATCATCCCGTGTAAGAATCGGATTGCCTTGTAGGTACCATGCTCTTCAACAGTGAAGTTAATAAGCAAAGTGAAGTAGGGATTCAATTCATTTTCAAGTGTTTCCTTCTTCCATAACTCAGATTGTATACCGACTAACTCCGTGCATAAAGAGAGTGACATGTAGGATCCATCGACATATGTGTTCAGCAATGCTAAAAAACTGATCAGTCTGCCTTTTTTCGATGCTTTGTCCAAATCCTTCAGAGTGTTGTTCACCAAATTTGTGATATAGGTCTCACTGAAATTCTTGGTCATAATCATGAAAGCATAAAATGTTTCAGGTTTCATGTGGTGATCCTTGAGCTGTTTAAGTTTTTCAGAAAACAAACTCTGCTCCTTTACGGACAATTTGTTTGTGATAAACACATTCCCAAAATAGCTTTTTCTAGAGCACTCTCTGGGGAACTGGGATCTTTCACAATTCAGTATTATGATCTTTGGAGTATTTTGTGGATTTCTTTCAAGGACATTGAGCATGGACTGTTTTAGATCCCCTATATCATTCCAGTTGTCCACCAACAGCAGAACAGGTGTGTAGGCTGATTGGTCCTGGTTTCCACATGTCAAAAGCTTCTTTACTTGGACTGCTACCTCGTCGTTCAGTGCCATACTGTTATTCACAACAGCACATCGGAATTTATTCCTCAAATTCCAGAGAACATGCATTGCAAGAGTTGTTCCCCCACAGCCTGGGTGATGAAAGAGATTAACCACAACACATGGGGATGTCAAGCTCTCTGGGAAAGTGATCAGCTCATAAAGATCCTCGTATTTGTCTCGTTTGATGAATGGCAGGCATCCTGGCCTCTCTGAGAGGTAAAAGTCCCACCATGTGACTCGTCCCCCTCTGTAAAACGTCTCTTCAGTTTTCCTTTTAAACTCGCCAAATGATTCAGCTGTCTCGATTTCTGTGTTTTCACATTCATTTTCACTCAGTATATCCAACACTGTCATCATCTCCTCCTCTTTTCTGCTCAAGATGACTGAGCTAGAACCAGTGGATGGCAAGTATCTCTCAAAAGACAGGGTATGAGGTCCTTTCAGCTTGTGGATGGTACAGTTAACTTCATTCAGGCTCAGTTCATGTATGCATTTATTAGTGATATCCACTTTGCAACGTGTCTCAATAAGTTGACTCCATTGCTTGAAGACATCAAAGTCTTTGCATAGGCACAGCATATGATCACTGCCTTCCAATGTGTGATAGATTGCACAAAATGCCTCCATAATCGGGCTTGAGATGTCAGTTACTGCTGAGTGTAGAATGAAGAAAACCAGTAATCCATCTTTAGAAAACAGATCTGGATTACAGAGGAATGAAATCATGCTGTTGATTTCCCCGCAACGTTTCTTAAGCCAATCTCTGGGTTCTAATGGTTTATTAGCCATACTTTCCTCATTGACCCTTCCATTGCAGAACACCCAGCTTGTTTGCTGAAAGAGATTGAGCTTTCCAATGACAGCTGAAATACTTTCTCCAGTAGTGTACATGGATGGGTAGTGAAGGTTAGCAATGCAATCCTTGCGGTAAAAATGACACGTTCCATTTATGTCGGACTCTGGGTCAAATTCCAGCACTGCAAAGGGGACCATTTCTTTTAGAAAGCTGAGGTTATCTAGCTGGTTTGAGGGACATTTGTCGGTAACAACGATGAGCTTGAAGTCGTCGAAAGTATCTCTTGCGCACATTATCAGTCGTTTAAGCTTTTGCCCCTGATGGCCTTGTGAGGGTGGTCTTTTATTACTCTCTTCTGCTGATTTGCGTGCTAGGGCCCACACCTTGACTTTGTCAGTTATGCTTCTTATTTTCTCTTGTGTAACTCTGGGATTTGGATCTTCCAAAATATTGATGGCTTTTGGACCCTCACGAACAAAAAGACATTGTGTTTTACATTGATGTGTTTCCTTTCCTGCTGACGCTGTTTTCAGGGAAGTGTAGAAAACCTTTTCTTGTGTTATAGAATATGATGGAATGACATCGACCTCAATTACCCACTTATTTGAGCTTGTTTCATCAAGATCCAGAATCCGAGAGAACTGAGGTGGCCTTATGCATGTTCTTGCAACATTTAAGTGTTCCTCCTCGAAGTACTCATTTAGACTTAATTCAAATTTCTCCATAAATTTACTGTCTGAAACTACATGTTGCCCAATAACTTGTCCACATACTTTTCCAGGCTGTTTTTTCACTCCAAAATGAATAGTGCCATTTGTACGAGAATTCATGCAGCTCGCAGCAAAAATGAACAATCCCTGTATGAATTCATGAAGCACCTCTTTTTCAGAGAGCTCTTCTACACTGGGTAGCATGTGGTACTCATGCACAGGCTCCAGTAGATTGCCCGGACCCATTTCAGGAGGAAGTTCGTCATTCACTTTGTAAAAGAAGGATTGATCAATGCTGTCAAAGGGCCGTGTTGGACATATTCTAGTCACCAAGTGGGAACCAGTTGCAGAGTTTTTGGATGAATGCCCAATCATATCTTGGAAACATGTCTTGTCATCCATCGTCTTCCCAGCTCCTCTGGATTGATCTAGCTCAATATGTTCATCCACTAGCCGCATTGATGGAGTTTGGCTTGAGAATCCACTGTCTGAAAACACAGTTTCAAAATCTGTATTTGAATCCAGAGCTGCCGATTCCCAAATTCTTGCTTTCTGCCTCACTGGACTGTGATGCTTTGGTCCATGGTCATGGATCATGTCTGTCTGGCTCCTAAACATCTTTACCTGACGTAGGATTTGAATGGCCGGTGCTCGCGAGACACCTAAATCAAATAGGTCTTGTTTTTCATAGCAGACCAAACAAGACCCGGACAACTCTTGTTCATAGAGACAACTCACAATCTTCTGTTCGACCTTAAGAAAAGTCAGCCACTCTTTCACATGCTCCTTTGTCCAATCCTCCATATGTTGTGGTAGTCCATCAAGCGTTTTCTGCAACCACACGTGCATGTTTTATTTGTATGAAGTAATGTACATTTACTTTTTATTTGAATGAAGAATTAATAGTGATTCACCACTTTTACTGTCTGAAGATGATTCACGAAAACATACCAGGTTTCCCTCTGCCCCTCTAACATTCGACTGTAATTCATCTGGACTCAAGTTCCTGTAAACGTGAAATATACCATTTATTTAAAAATATGAATATAATGCCAATTGGATTCATCAAACATATCCTTCTCAAGGGTTGTGTAACACTTACCGGCTTTTCCATTCTTCCCCTCTGTCATGATCTTGCTGAAACTTTTGAGGAATATCCATAGAACGAACACTCTTTAAAGACTCTGCTTTTCCGTCTTCTGTGGTATTCATCCCAGTGCTGCTATGACATATTAAGACATCCAGTTATACTTCAGTCTCTTTACCTATAATTTGCCTACAAATGGGAAATTCATGAATATGAAGTAAATTGTTGGCATTTTGTGGTGATTTTAGTGATCTATTTTTTTCTAATTAGCTTAGAGTTTTTTCAAATGCGAAACATGCATTACATTCAACAGGTGAATTATAAACCATACCAGTCTTGCTTTGGGACAGTCTCCTGACATTTAAAATTGACCGGTTCAGGCATTGACCTGTCACTCTTCAAGGAGAGACAGCTGGGGGACCTGGCTCTTTCATCCGGCTTGTCGTCCATCCTCCTCCCCTCCAGGGAGACTGGCTTTGGGCTATCACTTCAGATTCTGTGTTTTGGATGACATTTGTGACAAAAATATATAACAAAAAAACTGACAACCATTATTTTAATAATATATTCGTTCTGGTGTGATGGAAATAAAAGCAATTGTCACAAGATAGTATTTCATTAGTTACTATTTCAAAATGGGTAATAGGACCAACAAAACCGGTTTTGCAGGAATGCATGCAGGGACAAAACATAGAGTGCAGCACCACACTACTACAATGTTCATTCCTGTATACGCCCGTACGCTCAATCCTGAGAGAAGACAACCATCATGGAGGATCTCGCTATAGTTTGCAGCAGCTGGAAATTTTACAACACTAGTGAGTTACCAAATTCGTCCAAATATTTTAAATTCAGAAGGAAAATAAATTGAATTGGTTTCAATGGAGAGAAAGTAATTATTTTCTGGTCCCAGTCTTTATATGCCCTGGATTACACATACGTTGTTTGTGGATTTAAATTACAATTCTTCATGCAAAGTAAACAAAAGAAAATTGCTTTGTGAACTACAGCCCCTCGCTGCTCTCGAAGTGAATGATATACTGTACGTGACCACCACTCTGGTACATACATAACAATCTCTCTGCTCCACTTCACCGCCCTTTTCCAAGGGGAGGATAACAGCATCGAAAGAGGTGAAAACCATTATAAGTCTGGGCATGTGTAGATTTTCAGTTATGCCGATGGGGAGATTGTCGGTCTTGTCCATATCAGTCGCAGGGAGCATGACATTACATACGAGACATCTTTCTCATTGTGTTTCCTCTAAAGCCTATAACTGAACAATTTCACAATAAATGGTCAAACTCTTGACATGAAAAATTATAATTTAAATCTACAAACAACATGCGTGTAATCCAGGGCATCTAGTAACACTACCATTACACAAATATCAAACAATAAAGACATTTATTTGAAAGCAAAACATAACAGCAAATTGCACAGAAAACTGAATCCCCACCCACACAAAAAAAGCAAGCAATGATGTGGTATCATGTATCACCCCCTCCTTGCTGGATGTCCCACTGATACACACACACAACAATACCAACACAACGATTCAAGACAATGTCAACTTAGGGCGTGTTCACACGGGCAGTCTTTTTTTATTAAAAAACACCTGACCCGAGCGGTTTTTTACCAACTAAAAAACTGACGGGGTGGTTTTTTCTAGAGCACATTACAAATCGGTTAAACTGTCGGAACACTGTTCGGTTAGCGTATCAAAGTGGTTTGGCTACACTACTTGAATCAGTATCACAATGTCGAGGATGAGAAAATTAGCCCTTGTTTTGGCGTTAGATGCCAACGACGATAACGACGAACCTTCCCGTTTGTGGGTGCATGATATAAACCGGGGACGGCAGCAGTACGGGGCATATCATAGTACACTTATGTCCCAAAATCCCACCGATCGTTCTCCCGATACTCTCCTTGTGATATATGTTGTGGTACAACTTGTTGGTCATGTCGTATAGCTCGACATGTTCACTTAAAAGGACAACCAGTTGCTCCGTCGGAAAAGACTTTTTGGTTTGGGTCGCCATTCTTCTTTCCTAGTGACGTAAGTGCTCGTTCATTGGTCAGCTGTCAAAAAACTGCCTGACGTCGGGTGCTTTTTCTTAGCGAGTTGAACTTTTCTCAACTTGAAAACCACCCAGAGCGGTGAAAAAAACCCCGCTGGCAGCGGTGTTTTTAAAAGCACCCAGGATGTTTTTACAAAAACACTCTGTACCATAGGAATATAATGTAAAACATCCACCCGCACCGGGCAGTTCACACTGCCCGTGTGAACACGCCCTTAATGTCTTTCTATGGAAGCTCAGAGCTCACTTCAAGATAGAGGTCACTGTAACCATGGTTTGGGTGGCTTCTTCAGACACAAATACAAAGATGGTAGCCTATACCCCTGGTTTAACGGTAAGGTTATTCTCAGGCCGTTTAATTGAGGAAGGATATCACTGAAGGCCTAGGTGTAAAATACACGGCCCGCCACTGCGTCATACACAACATAATTTCCCTGTGTAACAATCAAATCCAGCAGGCCATCGGCATTGCCACCAGAGAGATAACCATGATTTTCAGGACTTTTTACATTTCAAGTAAATTCACATAACCTATGATAACCTACGATAACCTATGAATGTAACCTATGATTTACAGATATCTTCATACTCCCTCTCTCTAGCATTACTAAAGTGTAGCTCCTTACCTCTAGAGCCATAGGTCTGTAGTCCCCAGGTCCAGCTGACTACAATCACTCTGCTCCTGAAATACGGGCTTACAGCAGTTACTCAAGACACGGAAATGAAACATGAGAAGTGGGCGGCTGATCACACCAGTAGTATAAAAGGGCGTCACTTTGTGTTTGAGGTTGTTTTTGTTCATGACACAAATTGTTTATTGTGTTCCAGTCATGCCTGTGTATGTATGTGCAACATTCCATGAACAAACAGATTCAGATGATCAACACACAAATTAGGACAGTATGGCCCATTGGGAAGCATGCATCTCTTACCATCTAGTATTGCATTGATATTGAGGTGTCCCCTAAGCAGCACATAGACTGATGATGCTTCATACCTATGAATTACATCTGGCCTGTGAATAATACAAATAACTATCAGTGAAAGAGGAAGCAGATCTGTGCTAATCTGAAGAAGATTCTACTACTAATATTGAGTCATTTGGGTGGGGACATATCAGATCCACGTTGACTGAATACAGGTGCATTCCTTTAAAAGGCCAATCACACATCCTGCTCATCCACAGTCAACCCCTTTTTGTAATGGATCGGGAGCGGACCCAAATGCAGCAAACATAGGCAATTGGTAATGTCTGTTATTTACTGTTAGGAGATCGGGACAGAGACAGAGCAGGCAGGTCGGGGACAGGCAGGGTCGATAATGGGGAATCAGTCCAGGAAACGCTGGAGAGGCTAGTAGTGAAGACATAGAACAATCTGGCACTGAGTGAACTGAGAGGAGAGTCTATATACCAGGTTGATTAGTGATCAGAGGCAGCTGAGCGCAAACAGGGAAGGAGAGTTGTCAGGCAGGTAGGTGAGGAGAAGGAGGGGCCGGTGGAAAAACACTGGGAGCTAAGGTGAATGAGATGATTTAGAGCGGAGGTCATGACACTCCTGCAGCTTCACACATGCTGAGATCAATGTGAGCACACTTCAACTGCCCCACCTCTCTCTTTATGTTAGTGGATCTCTCTCTCTCTCTCGCTCTCTCTCTCTCTCTCTCTCTCTCTCTCTCTCTCTCTCTCTCTCTCTCTCTCTCTCTCTCTCTCTCTCTCTCTCTCTCTCTCTCTCTCTCTCTCTCTCTCTCTCTCTCTCCGTCTCTCTTGTTCTCTCTCTCTCCCTCTGTTGCCCCCGGGCGATCACGTTCGAACTTGCATGGCTGCAGCTTATTGAGATATCCCCTAACAACAAGCCCACTGCTGGTAACCATGTGAGCGCTGGCAGGCCATGCAGGAATGCACTGGTTTCTCTCTCTCTCTCTCTCTCTCTCTCTCTCTCTCTCTCTCTCTCTCTCTCTCTCTCTCTCTCTCTCTCTCTCTCTCTCTCTCTCTCTCTCTCTCTCTTGGAACATCTCATGCAATGTCCAATCCATGGTGTTTCCCATAAGAATAGTTTTTTCTATATGTGTATCTATAACAGACAAATACCCTATCGATTTTGCATTTTTCTTCTTTGCTTTGTAGCTGCAGAACTTTAGTTGGTTATATTTAACCAAATAACTTCTAGTCTTGTACATCTGTACAATGGAAGTTCACACAGTTTACACACCAACAATCTATAATGAATTAATACAATTATTTAAAAAATGATAGCTTTAAACATACCGTCATCTCAAGCCACTAGAGCAGGGGTGCCAAGATTCTTCCCAGTAGGATTTTTTTTTTAATTTTGCAGTACATTCAGTTACATATGGGTATATATATATAGCATGCGTGTGCAATATAAACATTAAATTAAGTCAATTTCTGTGACACCGTTTATTGTGTTTCACATCTTTTTTAAATGAGAAAAATAATTTAAGCATTATGAAATATTTGAAGTCAAACATGGAACAAAAATAGGCCTTGGGCCTATTTCTTCAAATAAAAATACATTTAGTGCAATAGGCAAAGTAACATGGGACAAAACATGCCCCCATTGGACCAAAATACATTCATCACTGGTTTGAACAATCATTTTTAATTCAGTAAAAGTATTAGAATTTGATAACAGCTTGAGAAGGTTTGAAGAAATCATCACTGTACTTGGTGCAATTAACAAAGTAACATGGGACAAAACATGCCCCCATTAATCAAAGCAGAACATACTCCAAGGTGAAACAATGGGTTTGCCTAAAGTAGGCCTATCGTGGGAGATATGAAGCCTCTCCTTGGTTTTTAAAAGTCTCTCAATAGCTGCTTGCACACATACGCTTAAGTCCTGTTATTCTCCTGCTATACTCCTAATGGGCCGTATTTGTGAATAACATATCCTGCCAATTGTCCCCGAAGAAAGACTACCCCTGAGGTAGTATTTTCTCTGTACGAAAGGTAAATGACCTTTTATGCTGTAAATGAGGCGTAGAAAGTCTGTATTTCTCACACAACTTGAGTGGCCGTGTTGATGACGCTTCTGTCTTTATTTGTATGTCAAAGAGTGGCACCCTAAATGATAATCAGCATTTTGCCTTTTGTTTGCTGAGTTGTTGTTTTTTTATTATTAATATTGACAACAGTTAGCTGAAAATTATAGGGTGCCCATGTCGCTTCCCACTCACTGTACTGTTTTCTCAGTTAAAACACAGAAATGAACTCCATTTTGTCCTCCGTGTTTTTGTTATTTGTGAAATGAAGCAAAAAAATATGCTCTCTTTCTCCGGTAACGCAGTCATTCGCGACGCTTTTCCTCTTCGGCGTTTTTTTTATTGGTCTGTAACTCTTGCTCCAAACATTCATAGATCGATGCTTGGATGTTGTGGATGCCGCAACTGAAATATTTATGGATGCCCATCATTGCAGCAACATTCCCCAAAGATTGGAATCGTGAAAATGAGTTCTGCCCGTTCTGCCTCCATGCTGTCTGTGGCCAAACCAAAACAAGCTAAAGTAACAGTGGACAAACTTATCCCGCTTCTTGCGAACTTAGACCCTACGTGATATCCCACCCCTTGCAAGCCAACCCCCCTAAACCCTCTGTTGATTCGAATGATGTCTGAATGACATCGATGTCCACATATAAAGTGTGTGAATCAACATCAGGGTCAAATCTCCTGATATACAAATGTGGCGAAAATGCAGAGGACGTGTTTAAACAGCTCATGGCATCTTCCAATCAGGATTTCAACCTTTTCACAGCTGTCCTTACTCGGACTCTGGCAAAATCTAAACCTAAGAACAATAGTTGAGCGCTGCATGCAGCCCAAACCTAACTAATATACAATTGACCCTTTCGCCTAAGACCCTCCCCTCTAGAACAGCCACTGACCAATTCCTACGTTCAGCAAACCGTGTTAGCAACGGAGAGGTGATCTTCAACT
>OLKM01001379.1:116833-141037 GCA_900291075.1 Melanogrammus aeglefinus | reverse complement strand
TTTGGCTTCCTCCCATACTCACAGTTCACACAGTGGCCCTCTGGTAAAATGGCAGCCTTGAATGCTTTTATCTTGCTTGTTGAAGTGGTGGATAACCCTTTGGTAGCGATGGAGACCAGTGGTTGTGCATTGAGCAGAACCGAGATTTGGTGGCAGGTGCTTATAGAAGTGGGTCTGCCCCTGTTTGTTAATATTTTTCCTCAGTGTGGTCCGAGATGTAGCGGAGCAATCCTGTATTTAGCGTCTGTGTGTGGTGTTTCCTTTTGGGACTGAACTTTAGTGCCCATGGCCCATCTCCTTAGAGAGCTTTTACGAGGAGAGGGCCTCAACTCCAGCTGTCGCCGGCCGTTGGGTTGTGAAACAGGGGAAGGCAATCACACTTAGTACGGAGTCCCTTCGGTCGATCTCGTCTTGCAAAAATTTGTTTTGATTGAATTTCTCTCTAGCAGGTAAAGAGATGGCACCACTGAGATTAAGAAACCAGTTTTGCTTTGCCTTTATTCCACATTATCTACTCAGAGAACTGTCACTGGTCAGTTACTGAAGTTTGTGCTCCTCCCTGTATAGTGACTGGAAGCACTCAAACCGTGGGGGTCAAAGAGACTAATTTACAGTGAACAGGCCAGGACTCCATGCCTGGTGATTGTTTTTTTCAATGGGCTGAACGTTGCAAAAGGTCCTTTGCAATCCTCTTGGAGGGAAACCTTTCATTACAACATTGGCGTTCTCAGGCAAATCCAATAATAAATTCGGGAGGTTCAACTCAGCAAAGAAGGCAAGTTGTTATTTTGGCCTCTTGTGTCTGTAGGCAGGGACAACAGGCCGCATTGGTCATGTAGAAGTCTTTCAACAAACCGTTGTTCAAGAGAGCCGTGTTGGTGTTCACCTTCTTCGGCAGCCAGACTTAGTCCATAGATGGCAAGAGCTGGCAAAGGGCTATTTCTAAAGCCATGAACCCTCATCCGGTATTCTCTGAAGTCTTTCATCGGGTCCTTATCCCTGAACCATAAGGACCTCAAGAAGTTGCTGTGGTCATTTCTGACAAGAAAGCAGTAGAACATTTGTTGAATGTCGGCCGTGATTGCTACTGACTCCTGCCTGAAACGTATAAGGACTCACTACACTCGCAACAGACAGTGTTTGACTGCTGGCTGTCGGTGGTACACATGAATATCTTTGCCATGAATTCGATGAATTGTTGTTTCACCTGGAGCTTCCCGTTGCCATTGCAGCATAGAGAGGTGAGTCGATTGAGGACATGCTCATGGTTATTTGGGTATGGTTGTCTTGGCAAAACTGAAAAAAGATGAGGGCTCTCTCTTCCCTCATCTTTGTAGACCTCTGTCTTAAAAAAGAATGCATCATCGATAGACGGAGCAAGCTTGGTATAGTTTTCCGTTGTTCGGAACATACTCTGACCAATCTGTTCTGAAACACTCTCAATGTTGGAACTGCATGTGCATAAAATACCATCACGTCCCCGAGACCGTTCCCCAACACATTGATTTTGAAGACACTCAACTTTGGCTTGTGAGCATTCTTGAGGCATACATCTCCAGCTATAACCCTGCCTGAGTCTAATCTCTGTGTGGAAAGGGGCCATTGTGTGGGCAACTGATCTACTACTTTGTTTACCCAAAAATTGGGATTTTGGCCATTTGGATTCGATCTCAAAGGGTAATGTGGTCGGCAAATTCAGATGAGGGGAGGAAAACAACGCTGCAGCCTGGGGATAGTGTTTTCAGCCCTAAATTGGGGAGATGGTTGATTGCACACAAGGAGCGATGGAAAAAGGGCGATGGTTACTCCTCCATTAGCTGGCTTAAATGTTAGGACCAAGGCACGTTTGTAAACCTTATTTTTTTGGGCGGCGGTGATGGAAATTGGCAGCGTGCGTGCAGCACTATCCAACAACGGCAAGTAGACTACTGGGTTAGATTCATAGGTTAACCATTGATACCGGATACTGCGCGACGCAACATTGTATCTCCTGCCGGTTGCTGCTTGGCACAGCATTGTTGTTTTATCTCATTTTCATGGCGCGTGCAGTGCAGCACAGCATGCACTTCATTCGTCCAAATACACATGAGGTGGGTTTTGATTTTTTAAACCACGTGACCACCCAACTGCCGAAAATCACATCAATCAAATTTTTTTTAGTAGCCGGCTTGGTGTTCATGGGATCGGCGATAGTGTAGTCCTATTACAGAACAGTTATTGGCGTTCAGCGTGCAGAATCTAGGTCTACTGTAGGCTACTGACGAAAATCACACAACACGACATCCATATTACTTCTATTTAGTAACAATATTTATTTATTTCGGCTATTTGGCTGCTCCAACTCAAGTCAGCCCAGCCAGGCGATAGTTAAGTTTCGGTTTTCAACTCCGCATTTTCTGACACAAAATAAGCAGTGGGTAGAGGTGGTTAGAGGGGGGGCGGGCACCCCTACTTCCAACGTCCCTATAGGACCTCTGTCTTTCTCCCTGACATGTTTAGTCCATCACATATTCTGAGTAAGGGGAGGAACGTCCCATAACATAGACTAGCTCAAAGAAATCCAACATGGCCATTTAGCAGAAATCTGGTCATATAGCAAGGCGTACTCCAAAATATCGACCTCTTCACCTGGAGGAACACTTGAACCAGACCTATTTTGCCATCCTCACGCTGGGGTGATAACCTTGTAAGTCTGAGGGGCTGGACCAGGATGCATGGCTGTGTGGTGGCAATCGCTTTCACATTCAAGGCATTTCACTGAATACCTTGAATGAGAATTGCTTTGAGAATGGAATTCCCTGGCTTGGTGGGGAGGGGTTGCATAGCACTTGTAGCATATCCCACTATCTCTCAGGAAGGCCTTTCTCTCTTCCAGTGGATTTGCTCTGAACCCACAACACTTCATTAAATGAATGAGCCCTTGTTTATGGATTGGACAGATCCTTGCTGAATTCTCCTTCTCACCCTTGATGAAATCTGTTTTTCATGTCACTGTCTGGGGAGTGCACTAAACAAGAAACATTGCGCTGGAAGGCAGAAAAGCTTTTATTAGCTTATTGCACTCCTATCGGCATCATCATGCTAAAGATGTGTGAGGCTCATACGTTAAAGGATCTTCTCTGGGTCTTCTCTACTGGCCCTGTCAAAATCCAAATAATATATAAACATTTTTTTTTTCAAAATTACATTAATTTGTGTCCGAACGCATCTTAATTTCATTTTATTTTAGTACTAACATAATTCCAGAAGGAAAACCGTTTTTTTTTTTGTAAAGCTGAGCTCAGCTGAATAACGCATCACAGCTAGGTTACATGGATCGGCGGGGCCAGCACTAAAAGTATTGCTACCCTTTCGCTGAAGCTGCCATCTCCCATTGGATACTAAATTTGACTGACGTGATTTAATTTCAAGAGGAAGACTTACACCGAAGCCTGATGGGCTGACCCAGGCCGGTAAAGGTTTTGTGCGGCACTTTACAGAGTGAAACTACAGCCGCTATGACTGGCTAATGGCTTGCACCGTTCAGAACAACCTTTTCTACTCGCCGCGTTTGCTGTTCAACATCAGTGAAGGGACATGGATATAGCGGCCGAATTTAGCAGTCTCAACAGCTTCAACCAAGGCAGCTTTAAAAACATCAGGCCATGGTGATGGGTGATTTTCTTGCACTGTGTGTAGGAGCGATAATGTTGTTGTGGTGTTAGGTTCATAACAGCATTTTTTTTAATGTTTTCTATATTGCTAGAGTTTTGGGCAGTAGGATTTAATGGTAATGCTTTGTGTGGATGCCACTTTAATAAGCATATTAAATTAACCCGTTCACTACGACTCCTGTGGGCTTAATATTCTGGCTGGAATAGCTGTTGTAAAATATGTGACATAAAGGCCTACTAATATGTTTCATTTTTGTTAATGAACTGGCGTTGCACTTGTAATATTGTCGCCATAGGCTAATTTATTGAATCTGGTGAAGGGAAGGGAAAATAACAATAACTGTGAACACTTGTTTTTGTGTCGTGTGTGATGTGCAAACTGGTTGCGGAGTGACACAAAGATCTGATGGTGATGCTGCATTACTCTAGCTCTGCGGTAATGCAAAGTGGTGTGCGTTTGCGCTGTTGTTGTTGCTGAAGATCAACTGTCTTGTTGTGGATGTTATGCAGTAGCACTAATTGTGGCTGTGTTGGCTTGTATCGGCACCTAATATGAAATTTGTGTTCATGTCTGTTTGGGTGTGTTTGGGGGTTGGCCGTAGGTGGAGTTTGTTACTGAAGACCCTGACTTAAACCCCAAGGTATGCTACTGGTTAAAAGTAAATGCTGACATAATTTCAAAAAATGTTACTACAAACACATCTTAGAGGCTTAGTCCGCTGTTGCTATTCTATATTATGCTAAAAGTGCTGAAAACGAACATTACCGAAAAAATAACTGCTCACAAAATCGCACCATATAAAATGCATTATTTCCAATGTATCATTTTATCCTGCACTTAGCAAATGGTGAGAAGGGGACATTTGTAATCAATAATAATTATGCTAAAACATGAATCATTCTTTTCTCCATAGAACCAAATTTTGTTCTTGAGTCAACCAACAGTCCATTGATGGCTTTAAATACTTGAATGAACCGCAAGCCATCCCATAAAAATGTGTTTCTGCCACAGTGGATACGGGCTACAAAGGTATGTGTGATGTAACCGGGGATGCCAGTGTCGCTGTGTTTGTGAGAATGTAAGGTATGTGTTATGTGGTATGTGTGTGTGTGAGTGTGCATGAATGCGTTTGTGTTTGTAGATCAGGATGTCTGCATGTGTGTGCGTGTGTGTGTGTGTGTGTGTGTGTGTGTGTGTGTGTCTGTGTGTTTGTAAACTTGTCAACACAACGTGATTCTAAAATAATCATTGTCTTTCCCAGCTGATGGCCATGTCCCCTTCATGGAAGACGTATCACACAAAGACCAGAGACAATGGGGAGAGAGAGAGAGACAGGGGGGGGGGGGGTATTTAAATAGAGTGCCAGAGAGAGAGAGATATTATTATATTATTATAGATAATAAGGCATCTGTTTTGCCTCAGCCTTTGTTGGAATAGAGTGATTAGAATTCAGCATCTTCCTCCATCTTGACAGATTTATTTTGGAATTTAGAAACGTCTTTGCACTTTTATGGGTACATAATAAATTAAAGAGCATAGCACAAATCAGAAGACGCTGGATATTTAGGACAAGGTTTCTTGAGGGAAACCCTGGCCATTCTCTTTCTCTGTTATTGAGTTGTAATGTGAGTAATGTGTCAATTCTCTCTCTCACATACAAACACTGGTAATTAAAAGGGCATTCATGAACTGCTTCTGTGGAAAGTTCCTGATGCAGCAGGTTGAGATTATTGGCCGGGTGTATTGATAAACGCATATCAATGTGGTAATTGCCCGGCCTGTGTGGAATCTGCCAGTATGCTTATTTTAACCGGACAATGTCATGGATCTTTTTTAATCCCTCAAACACATTGTTTGAAATGTGCTTAGTCCAAACACACACACACACAACACACAGCACACACACACACACACACACACACACACACACACACACACACACACACACACCACACCACACACACTAATATGCTTACACACACACACACAAATACAAAAACACACACACACACACACACACACAAATACAAAAACACACACACACACACACCACACACACACAAACACACACATATTAACAGCAGTTTTTCATTATTATTATTTCATTATCCTTTGATGGCGGTTGCTTTAATAACATTTTAGCTACATCATTAAAAATCTTGCCATACTAATGTCAACCTGGTCTATATAACAGTGGTAGGATTGATTATTTTAAATTTATGTGGATCCTACTTAGCAGAATTTCTGCTGCTGTTCCCAGCCACACGTGTTTCAGTGTAGGTGGACGGCTGCCCATTTTTAATTAGGTTTTGATACATTTCCCCGTACGCAGGTGGGTGACGATTTTATAAAAGGTTGATGTTTTTAATTAATGAGAAGGAGAAGAAGGGAGGAGGGGGGTGGGGGTAAAACCTTGTTTCACCTTCTTCCGTCAAATGTACTTATTGTAAGTCGCTTTGGATAAAAGCCTCTGCTAAATGCCCTAAATGTAAATGTACATATAAATAGATAAAAAGTTAGGGAAATATCTTACTATTATATAATAGCAGGCCTGTCGCACCAGTTCTTCAAGTTGGTCAGTGTGCATGTGCCAAGCTGCAGCTCACACACACACGCACACGCACACACAGCACGCGCAAACGCACACACACTGCACGCACGCATACGCACCGCATACAGACGTACACGCGCACCAACAGACAAACAAACGAGCATGCGCTGACACAGACGTTTTGGGAAAAACTCAGCGCAGCACACTGCACACAAACAGGACACTTGTGCCGTGTTCCAATACCTGCACTGACCGTACTTACTAGCCAAAATTTGAGTACACAGTACGTTCCAATTCAGATCCGGCGAAAAGAAGTATACTTCAAGGACCCGGATGCCGTACTCAAAACGGGCTAATCGTGAAGTGTGGATCGAAGGACACTGCCCGTACTCAACGGCAGCCATCTTAGCTACGTAGCGGAAGAGGCGGAGCCAGGCTGAGCGCTCAACTCGAAAAAATAGACCAAACTTGATCATTGATATCATAATATCATGACTACGACTTTAATAACTTTAATCACAAAAGTAAACCCCCACTATAACTTAAATGACAGGTCTAATGCTGCTGTTATATGGGCTACGTTGGTAGACAAAAAAAAAGCATACATGACGTTTAAATAACACCTACCCTAGCATTGTCTGTCTCCGTCAGGAGGAGGTAACGTCGACGACGTCGGCGCATTCTCCACATTTGCTGCGTTAACGGACCCATATTGCACAACTAAAAAGATGTTTAAACACAACGGGTACTTTATTCCACACTTCAAAGCGGGATGTTTTTGGCGGGTGACGAGCGGCGGCTGTCGCGATCGTCATTTCCGGTAAGTGCACCACAGAGTACTCGATTTGGAACAGCACTCACATCTGAAAAATTAGTGTACTCAAGTGAGTACGGATAGTGCAGAAAGTGTACTTCCTTTAAGTATACTCATGGAAGTACGGGTATTGGAACACGGCATTGAAGAGATGTTTCAAGGGGAACTATGCAACTTTGGCTACTTCTTCGTTTTCTGTTGCTGTGTTCTCAAATCGCGCGCTTCTCTAAGTGCACTGCTTTACATTACACTGCAATTCAGTGCACCTAGTTGCACAGTGCGGCAAATTTTTGACACGCCTAGTACCGTCTCAAATTCAAACACTGCCGCTGCGCACGTTACCGGAAAATGACTCGACAGCTTCGCTTCTTCTTCTACTACTTTTTAACGCCGATTGCAACCAACCAACCGCCGCCATTTGAAAAGTAGTGACGTATCTTCCGTTTAGCGACGTAGCTCTAGACGTAGCGGCATCTACGTCACCAAAATGGCGGCCGTTAAGTGTGGAAAGCATCCATCGATTCACACTCAATTTGGCCGTTTGAGTGCGCCAATGTAGTGCTCATAGCGCACTACATTTTCGCACACTGCTCAGTGTGAACGCACTTGCGTACTCAAAATATTAAGTATAAGTGCAGAAGTGCGCGATTTGAGACACAGCATGTGTTTGCGCTCGCATTGAGCTCCCCCTACGGCTTCGGAGGAGATATTTTACGACAGTGTCGTAACAACTCGTTGATGACCCTTCCCATCCACATCTACGCTAGCCAATGTGGACAATGTGATCATTTGTTTTCAAAGAAGCCAGCGAATGCGTGTAGCCATGTTCCGAGGTAGATGTTCATAAAGAGTAGACAAGGGCATATGTGTTACAATAAACTCATCATTTTTTATAGTTGACAGGGAGATGTTATATCCTGGATTAAAATTGTTTTATCTTTGGTTGTTGAACACAACGATGAGTGTAAGAGTGTTGGCCAACATAATACATAACGATGGCATGAACAATTTGCGCAGCAATCGTACATTTATGCATCTGCTCAAGTACGTCACTTGTGTACGGAATTACAAAGAAATGGATTCAGAGATCGCAACAGTATGCTGTCTCTAGTCCCGCAGCACGGAGAGTTGTTCATAGGCTGTGTCTGGAAGATGAGACACATTTACGTTTAGGTGTAAATGCTTGCAAATAAAACATTGTTGTAAATAAATATTATTGTGTATGGTTTTTAAATGATTCCATTTTTTAAGATGTTTGTACCACCTTTTTTTCATTTGTTCAATAATACACACTTTGGTTAGAAAAATATTTGTTTTGGATTTTGAAAGAAATACAAGTGACAGTTCTTCATGGTTTGTTTTTTGCGGCTATTGTGTCCAATCTTCTTGAGGGTTCTCTGGATTTCCTCGTGGCACTTGTTCCCACACAAGTCCGAATGTGGTGGGAACTGCCCATTGGTCCGACCACCCATTGGTCCGACCTCCATTAGTCCGACAAAATGCCCATTGGTCCGACCTCCCATTGGGTTCGAACCTCCGTTACTCCGACAAAATACCCACTGGTCCGACCTTCCCATTGGTATCAACCTCCGTTACTCCGACAAAATCAACCCACAAGTCGGACCAATAGGAGTCGAACCAATGGGTGGTCCCGTTAGTTCGACCTGTCATCCCTACTTTCTGAACAAGCGCTTTCATTGCGAGCATTGGGTTTCTCTCTCTCTCTCTCTCTCTCTCTCTTCTCTCTTCTCTCTCTCTCTCTCTCTCTCTCTCTCTCTCTCTCTCTCTCTCTCTTCTCTCTCTCTCTCTCTCTGAGAGGTTTGTTTTAACTCTGCTGTCCCAATGCTTTGGCAACATTGTATATCACAGTCGTGCCAATAAAGCAAATTGAGAGAGAGAGAGAGAGAGAGAGAGAGAGAGAGAGAGAGAGGAGAGAGAGAGAGAGAGAGAGAGAGAGAGAGAGAGAGACGCGCACTCGGAAAACGCACACACACATCACGACACACACACACCACACACACACACACACACACACACACACACACACACACACACACACACACACACACAGATGCGCCAGAGCGCGCACCTCTGTGCCAGGCTCGCGCTCTGTGGGGAGATTTGTGTTATTCATCTTAACAGAGATGCTGAACAGAGGGATTAATGCACACATTCACACAGGCTACACACACACGAGCTACCCACAGACACACAGCTGAGGGGCCGGAGAAATGCGCATCTGGTGGCGTGCTCAACCTGGTCAGTGCGTGCTCGTGCTTTTTACTCCGTTTTATTTCAAACACAGACTGTACAGTGAAAGGACATTTTTAAATTTCAAGTTGGCAGCTCTCAAATATCCGACCTGTCTGTTTAGATTACAGATGCATTAGTTCAGTTCGAAATAATGAGGACGTCCCATTAGTTCGAACTCTCATTACTCCGATTGTCGGAACAATGGGAGTTCGAACTAATGTGAGTTCGAACTAATGGGAGGTCGGACCAATGGGAGGATGAACTAATGGGAGGTCGGACCAATGGGAGGTCGGACCAGTGCCATGGACCAATGTGGTTGGTGGCTGTAGCCGCGAGGCAGGCAGGCCGGCCATCTTGTGCTTCAAACGGGCCATCTTGTGTCATCAACCCTCAAGCCTCATAATAATGCTGTTTGCCAACGCTTGCAACTAAGAGAAAATACGAAGCAATCTTTTTACAAACATATTTACAAGCAGGGAACTACACCAAAGGTATAACATGGCTAAAGCTATAATGGAGGTTCACGTATCGTAAAAGTTCTGTTACTGACAAATATGTGCTAACTAGCAGCTCTCGTGCAGGGTACTGCATTATTTGACCAGCCGGACCTAGGCATTCGAATAGTGGTCTAGTGATCTAAATAAACGAGAACCTGGATACAGGGATTTGGCCTGTATCTGGGGGACGAGACAGACGAACAGCAAAACAACCATGAAAACCAACGTGTTTGGTGGCGAGTATGCTTACACCCCAGCAAGCAAACAAGCTAGAAACGTACAGGGCTCACACCAAAACGGTCGAGCAAACACATTTTTACAGAGAATATCAACATCAAGAAGCCACAATACAAAGAGGACAAAGTTCACCCAAGGGTATTTACAATTTCAAGAGCAACACGGCCATGGCAAGTCGGCATCCGATTTGCAGTCTTCTTTTTCTTTCAGTTCACGCTATTCCTGAGAAGCTCGCCCAACGTTAACTTGTGTCTGGCCTCTCCGTCAGTAGGACTCCCTCTTCTCTTCTTCTGTTTCTCCGACATTGGGTTTCTCTTTTTAGTCGGCTGATCCATGATCAATGTAACAATCCTTTCGCCACTTGTGTTTACATCAAGCCGGTTCTGGGTTTGTGGGTCTGTAGTGCTGTAAAGCAATTCAGTGCTTCGCGAGACCGCGAGAGTGGGCGGCGGGTCGCCGGCGGAAACTTGCATATTCCCTTTTTCCGCCAAGATGCGCTAGGGGGAGTCGAAACAGCAACGAATCAACCCATAAAGTGTTATAGAACCATCACAATGACTCTTAACCTGTTATATTAAGGTAAATTAACCCAAAAAAGTTACATAGTTCCCCTTTAATCTCAATAATGATTATTATTTTCAACTAACCAATAGTAGTTGCCTTGAATTTTAAAATGTAAATTCACTTTTCAGCCCTGAATAACAGTAGAAGCTATTCAAAAATTGATTTACCTGCACAGTATACTACACTTTCCATTGAACAATTACCCCTGTTTCCCATAAATTGACTCATTTTATAACGTAATCAAGTCACTAGCTGATTTTAGACACAGGTTTAAGTCCTGATATTCTCCTGATGGGCTGTTTGTGTAAACAACGTATCCTGACATTTGTACCCTGAAAATCTCCTGCATCATACTACCCCTGAGGTAGTATTTTCTTCTTAGGAAATGTAAATGACCTTGAATGTGAATGAGGAGCCAAAAGTCTGTGTTTCGCACACCACTTCAATGGGTGTGTTGATGACGCATCTTCATGTCATTGAGAGGCTCCCTAAATGATAATCAGCCTGTTGCTTTTTGTGCGCTGAATGGTTAAAACAAATTTAAATGTTGGCCTTGATCTTAGGAGTCATTTGTGGTGAACGCTAAAAGATAGGTCTTATCATAACCGTAAAGGTACACATCATACATAAATTACAATAAATGAGTTCACAGCTGCATGTGCATAGAAAATCAGTCAAATGAACATTATAGAGTCCCGTCCTTCCACTCTGTTTTCTCATTTTTGTCCAAGTGTCCATGTGTTATTTTTGAAATGAAGCAAAAAATGGCTTTCTTCTTCGTTCTTTCTTCTATTTCTCTCTAACTTAAGCTCCAATCTTTCATCGATTGATGATTCGGATTTGTGGATGCAACGGAATATATGATGCATCATTTTAGCAAACATTTAAGATGATCGGAATAAGTTCTGCCCATTCTGCCTCCATTTTGTCCACGGTCAAACAAACTACACTGACAGCGGCCACGCTTATCCCGCCTCTTGCGAACTTAGACCCTACGTCATATCCCGTGCCTTGCAAGCCCACCCCCCTTAACCCCCATAAATTGATTCTACTGATGTCTAAACGACATTGATGTCCGCATATAAAGCACTAAGTGAGAATAACCCTCAGGGTAGAATCTCTTGATATACAAATGCGGTAAAAATGTGTGAAAACGGATTATAGGTAGAAAATGATTATGCTTGCTTCATAACGTAAGGAAGAAATTATTATGCTTGCTTCATTATGTAATAGGTGAACCAAAATGTTATGCGTTGTAAAATTATAGGCAAAATGTTATTAGATTGCACGCTCAAAAATGTATTACGTTATCGACTGGGGTTTCCACATTATTGCTAAAGGTTTAATTAGAACAGTATATTATATACAGTCTTATTTATTAAAGGACACAGAGTCAGAGATCCACATAGAGGACAAGGAAACAGCTGTTAAAGGTGGGCTAGAAGTAAGCAAGACAAAGCTTTTCCTTAAACCTGACCCCCCTCCCCACGCAAGCCCGCCCGCCCGCCCGCCCGCACGCATGCACGCACACACGCACACACACACACACACACACACACACACACACACACACACACCACACACACACACACACACACCACACACACACACACACACACCATCATTGTCATCAGCAGAGTGCGACACACAGAGAGTGAGATGAGACCTTGATGCGAATCATTTCCTTTTTTTTCACACAGCAGCAGAGATTGAGAGTGAGAGAGAGAGAGTGAGAGAGACAGAGAGATAGAGGTAGAGAGACAGCGAGAGAAAGAGAGGTAGAGAGAGACAGAGAGAGTAAGGAAGAACGAGAGAGAGGAGAGAGAGACGCACACAGACACACAGAAAGAGAGAGAGAGAGATAGAGGTAGAGAGACAGCGAGAGAAAGAGAGGTAGAGAGACATAGAGATTGAGGAAGAACGAGAGAGAGAGAGATTGACGAGAGAGATTGACGATAGAGAGAGAGAGAGAAAAAGAGGCAAAGATGGGGAAGAATAGCAGCTAATTTGGGTCCATTAGCGGGAGAATTGCTCGGTGACACAAGAATAGCGTTCCACTGATCGACTCGACGGTTGGCTGGCTGCCGGTCGGCTCGGGTCTCTGCAGAATCCCTGAACAGGGTCATTGTTGTCGTCCGACAACAATGACCGGTTGGTCAGATGACCAACGGAACGGTTGGTCATCTGATTTTAAAAGAAGATATTACAGTACTCTTTATTTGTGTCTCCATTTGTTTCATATCTTTATCTCGTGCACAGATCAATCCTTCAACTCACCTTTGACCCCTAGCCTCTTTTGATTCCCAAGATCCTCTTCTATCCTCCCCTCCCTCTCCTTCTCTCTCTCTCTCTCTCTCTCTCTCTCTCTCTCTCTCTCTCTCTCTCTCTCTCTCTCTCTCTCTCTCTCTCTCTCTTTCTCTCTCTCTAGATCCTCTCTATCTCTCTCTCTCTCTCTCTCTCTCTCTCTCTCTCTCTCTCTCTCTCTCTCTCTCTCTCTCTCTCTCTCTCTCTCTCTCTTTCTCTCTCTCTCTCACACATTTGTATACTCACAGTTGTAACAAATTGAATTTAAATTGATTTAATATCAACTTTTCATGTTAATCATCTGAAGGTGAGGGGGCATCATTCCTGGATCATATTGCCTGATATCGCCACGACACCCCTGTCCCCCCCACCAACCCACCTCTCCCTGTTGTCCACGGCAACAGGTTGGGGCCCGGTGTTTAGAGAAGCGTTGCCAGGTCGCCAGCTAGCACGCCCAACGCCAGCAGAACCGTGGCCTTGTATAAACACTCATCCATCTGGAATGTTCTGGCAACACACCCTACCTGCTTCTACGGAACCGGGGTCGCCAGAGTTCTCTCTCTCTCTCTCCTCTCTCTCTCTCTCTCTCTCTCTCTCTCTCTCTCTCTCTCTCTCTCTCTCTCTCTCTCTCTCTCTCTCTCTCTCTCCTCTCTCTCTCTCTCTCTCTCTCTCTCTCTCTCTCACTCTCTCTCTGTCTCTCTATCTCAAGTATCGCAAACAACAACTCCCATAATGCACTCAGAGTAACAAGCCCTATTATGCTGACCATATCCTCAGGTTGAAGTCTGAGTTTGACTGCATTATACTCCGAAGGGGACAGCTCATGTCATAACACGATTTCTACTCTCTTTCCGTGTTTATATATTGGATGCTTTTTATTAAAGCTCATAACCATGATCCCGAGTCCCCTCACAGGAAATTGTGAGAGCTTCTGCTCCGTCAACTCTACTTGTTTTTTAGGATGCTCTGCTTTGTCTATTTTTCATCTATTAACTCTCATCCCTCATCAGGAAATTGTGAGAGCTTCTGCTCCGTCAACTCTACTTGTTTTTTAGGATGCTCTGCTTTGTCTATTTTTCATCTATTACTCTCATATCTAATCTTCTGCACTCCGCCTTTCCTTATATCCTGTTTCACTGCAGTGCAATACCGCAGTGTCTTGGTGGTACGCAAGGGTACTGCAGGTGATACAGGGGGTAATATTTACATAATATAAAGTATATACCGGTAAATAAAATAATGGTATTAATTTATATTAATTAACAAATATTGTTAATTTGATATAGTATTATGACTTGTTTATCCAAATTATGTTCATCCTTTGTGCATTCGATGATGTTTTTCATCATAATGTTTTCCACTGATGTTTTGTGATGTCTCTCCCAGTATCTTGAACCAAGTGTGTGTACGCAGTAATTGCGTCTAAGGGGGCGCTGGTGCCTGTGTATTCATCAATGTCTTACTGTTTGTATATGAGGTGGTCCAGGAAACACAATTTACTGATACACCTCACGTCACAGGATTGGGAACAACTGCTGTAATCTGTATCTCTACTGTCTCTACTGTACTGTATTGTACTCTGATCTACTATGTCACTACTCTACTCTACTCTCATCTACTATGTCACTACTCTACTCTACTCTGGTCTACTATGTCACTACTCTACTCTGATCTACTAAGTCACTGCTCTACTCTACGATGATCTACTATGTCACTACTCCACTTTACTCTACTATGATCTACTATGTCACCACTCTACTCTACTATGATCTACTATGTCACTACGCTATTCTTACTCCGCTCTGATCTACTATGTCACCACTCTACTCTACTATGATCTACTATGTCACTACTCTACTTCAATCTTCTCTGATCTACTCTGTTTGTACTCTACTCTATTCTAGACTCTGATCTGCTCTACTCTGCCTCTCATTACATTACACTCATTACATTTGGAAACACCAGGATAGAGAGAGAATGGCATAGAGAGAGGGAGAGAGAAATAGGGTAGGGGGGGTCAAAATGAAAGACTGAAAGGAAGAGAGGAGGTGAGACAGAGAGCAAGAGAGTGAGAGATCAAAAGGTAAAAATTGGGGAGGAAAAGGGGGAGAAACAGAAAGAGAGGGAGAGCGAGGGCTTTGAGTTCCTTCCTTCTCCTAACTGGTTTGTGGGACCCCATGGTATAATTCTCCCTCTTTATTGCACTGTTAGCCGTCCGTTAAAAGGACAGATATCGCTACTATGGCTTCCTCCTCGATGTTGCTTCCATTCCCCTCCTGGTGGGGTTCCTTAAGGGCCCGGCGGTCCCCATATATGGGGCCACAAGGCCTCTGGGAGGGTAATTGTGACAAAGGGCTTCACAAATAAAGCTACAATGACTCGGCCAGAAGGAGAATTGAGATTGGAATGGTCAACAACTTGTAGAAGGAGCAAAAAACTTAAATCAGCGGAGGGAATAAAAAATAGATAAAGAGAGAGAGAGACAATACAAAACCTTCGGTTTTGTATTGTTTGTGCTATGTTAATGATTAATGTCCCGCCATTTGAATCCCAAGCAAAGCAATGTTTTCTTAACCAAGGGTCTTGTTTTACTTATCTCCTGTTCCAGTCTAATGCTCTTTATATATTCAGTTTTAATGTGTATACATATATATATATTATAATGTTGATTGGCCACATAAAGTACAGTCAGAAAGTACTTTCTCACAAGCATCTTTGCAAGATCTGAAGTGTGCACATTTCAGGTGAAAAACATCCCCATTATCGGACTCTTTCTGGTACTATGCAGCACAATGTCACCCACATATATTCACACGTAAAAAAACACAGACAGCCCCACACAAAACAGGGCCCAACACAGACAGAACACATCTGATTTTTTAAATCAGTGGGTCTCATAACAGCCTTCCTATCGATTCGCAACACTTCTCGTACACAATAACAAGTGTTCATTTGTTAAACCAGCTCTTTGTTACACGCACACACACACACACACGCACACATACAAACACACACACATACACACACAGCCAAGCATGATGGCGGCGCGCGTCAGTGCAGCGGCTTCTCTAGCTCTCAGTGGGAATCTTTTAGCACTTATGAAGGTGCCAAACTTTTAGCACTTAAGAAGGTAGCAGCTTTACTTTCACTTACACCGAAAGTAAAATCAAAACTTGGTAGACTGCGAATACTAAGGAGAACGGCATGGAAATACGGATCGCACGGCTGCAGAGGCAAGAGGAAGCGATGTGTGAGGAGACAGAAGCAGGGCAAGAGGGCTGGACTGATAGCCAAGATAGGAGCACGTAGACCACCAATTCCTTCCCTCTTTCTGTCAAATGTTTGTGCACTTGACAATAGGATGGACCTGTTGCGACTGCGTCTGGGCCAGGAGGAAATGAGGAACTGTTGTGTTATGGTGCTGGTGAAAACGTGGCTAAAGAATAACATGCCGGACTCCGGTTTCCAGCTGGATGAAAGGATTTTGTTCCGCTCCGACAGAAACAATCTGTCAGGGAAGATGAGGAGAGGGGGAATTGGCATCAACGTAAACAAAGGTTGATACACAAATTGTTCAATAGTTAGCAGCCACTGCTCTGAAGCAGTTGAACATTTAGTTATAAAATGCCACCCACACTACTTGCTACGCGAATTCACCGCTGTTTTCATAATCGTCGTCTACATCCCGCCACACGCAAATGTCAATGCTGCTCTAGAAGAGCTGCAGACACCATTAACACTCAGAACAAATACCCTGAGGCGTTGTATGTTCAATCACGTATGTCTATGGGAAACACTCCCAACGTTCCAACAGTATGTCAACATCACCACCCGAGGCAACATTACACTCGACAAAGTGTATACCAACAGACGTGGGATTTACCAGGCTTTCCCCCGCCCCCATCTTGGCTCTTCAGATCACATTTCAATCATGCTGGCTCCTGCAAAGTGCCCTGTGCTGAAGAGCAAGAAAGCCACTGAGAAAGACATCACACTGTGGCCAAGTGGAGCAGTCTCTATGCTCCAGGACTGTTTTGAAAGCACGGACTGGCAGATGTTTAAAGATTCAGCAACGGTGATGTGATGATGATGTGAACCTGGAAGAATATACAAAAGCCCTGACATACATTAATAAGTGTATGGATGACGTCACCATCAGGATTATCCCTTACCAAGAACCCTGGCTGAATGCCGAGGTGCGTTCGCTTCTGAGAGCACGAGACACTGCGTTCAGGTCCGGCGACTCAGACGCACTCAGGGGCGCACGACCGGCATAAAGACAGCAAAATATGACTATGCTTTTAAGATACAAGGGCATCTCATCTCTAATGACCCAAGTAGCATGTGGAAGGGCAAGTGTGTTACCAATTACAACAAGAAGAATGCACAATGCCCCATCGACCAATCCTTGCCTGATACTCTGAACCACTTTTATGCCCGTTTCGAGGCCTCCAATAACTCCCCTACCACCAAGCATACATCCTCGCCAGGGGACTACACACTGAGTGTATCAGAGAGGGAGGTTACACTCCTGCTACAGAAAATAAATCCAGGCAAAGCAGCTCGACCTGATGGTATTCAGGGTCGTGTCCTAAAGGACAGGCCAACTCTCAGGGGTCATGTGTGACATCTTTAACACCTCCCTGGCACAGGCCACTGTACCAACATGTCTTAAGACATCCACCATCATTCCGTTAACAAAAGCCCAGAGGGTCACCTGTCTCAATGACTATAGACCTGTTGCTCTCACCTCGATCATAATGAAACCATTTGAGAGGGTGGTAATATCACATATAAAGAACAGCATTGACATCACAGCCGACGCCTGTACGCTTACAGGCAGAACTGTTCGACTGCTGCAGTTACAGCCTTTAACCACCAAGCCTACAAACATCTGCAGTCGGTTGCACCAGCAGAACGGTAAGCCGATCATAAGTTTGGGTGTAAAGTCCGCCTTAACCCTACGCTCGACCTAGCTAGTTTCAAACTAAAGGTGTTCTAAATTTTGGTTGCACCACCATAACTTAAGTTGTAACGTTACTAGTAGTGCGTAAATTGTACCAGTGTCGCTTTTAATGACGATTTAGATAATTTCAAGCAAATCTTGGACAGCCAACAATGTAAACAGGAAGCACTGGCAAGTTTCCACCTTATCCGAGTGAAGACGCGTTAGCAGTAGCACCCAAATGAGAAGGCAAACAAAACAGTTTCAGTCATTTATTCTCTAAAATTTACTTGGACGGTATAGGCGTGAGGTTAAGCTATTTGATGGCAGATTTTATAATAAATAAATAAATATGCTTTGTATGCTATTCGTTGTGTGTGTCGTGAGTTTTTGTCTGAGTTAGCCTCTACCTGGCTATGCAACCCGGTATCACGAGATCTCGTGCTCATGCGCACGAAACGCGTTAATCTATTGAATCGTGTCCCAGAGTACGATTGTTCGACTTTTTTCGTGAAACGCATCACGAAATGTTAACCAATGCATTCTGAATGCACATCCTTCACAACTATATTCTTCGTCATAACTATCAAACCAAACATCCTTCACATTCGCCGAGCGACGATTATGAAAGTAAAATGCACATTTCTCGCTAAAAATGTTTACATAAACACTTTTAATGGCGTAACTATGCTAAAATATCATATTTTCCACCCAGAATAAAAAGTATGTCCACCATTTTCACAGAAAAATATCATAAAAACTATTCAATAGGAAAGATGCTCACAGCGTCTATCCGTGACGTAGGCCTAGTCACCGATAGACGCTTTTAACGCTTTTAATGGTGGGTTACGCCATTAAAAGTGTTTTATGTAAACATTTTTAGCGAGAAATGTGCATTTTACTTTCATAATCGCTCGCTCGGCGAATGTGAAGGATGTTTGGTGTTTGATAGTTATGATTAAGAATATAGTTGTGAAGGATGTGCATTCAGAATGCATTGGTTAACATTTCGTGATGCGTTTCACAAAAAAAGTCGAACAATCGTACTCTGGGACACGATTTAATAGATTAACGCGTTTCATGCGCATGAGCACGAGATCTCGTGATACCGGGTTGGGCTATGCAGTGGCGTTTCTACATTAGGGGCAGGTGGGGCAGTGCCCCACCAGACCCACGAGATGGCGCTGTTGAGCAGAAGGCTCAATCCATTCCTACTTCGTGGCAAACTATATATATATTTTTATATGCAAAGTAGCGTACATATTTGTGTGAATAACTTGACTCACAAGCATTATTGCATTGTTTTGGAGTAATTTGATTCGTGTGTTCTACTGCCTGTGTGCTTGCTTGAATGAACGTTATGTCTATATTTCCGTTTCCTGTTTCCGGAGGGGCAAAGACCCACGCTGCCCCACTGTTACCATAGAAACACCAATGAGCGCGAACCACACCGGCCAAAGTTAACATTGAGGCTAGGGGCAATTTCAAATTTGCCCCTAGACGTTAACTGCGTAATCTACGTATTCTACGTAATGTAGACTGGGATAATGCGAACGCTGAAAAGGATAAAGACTTTCACTCGGAACACGATGGGACAGAAGAGACTGAACGCCCTCTCCCATGCTTTTCTATTGAAAACACCTTCATTAAATGGACTGCTGGATTTTAACGAGAAAGTAATTGAGAGGTTTGCTCAAGCAAAGAACCGTCGAGCCAACTTCCTTTTTTGAAGTGGTCGGCATTGGTGAGTCAAAACCTTTTTTTTTTTTTTTTTGAGCTGAAGGAGATCGTCTTTTTTTGTTTTAATAAATTATGGAAGTTATTGAAGCTATGTGTCTGTCTAATTGTTTTACTTTAATGCTATATTATAGTGCGTACCATGTTGGCGCTCTGAGATTCTTTGGAACGACTTAGGGGCGTTTAAAATATAATTGCAATATTATTATTATTATATTATTATTATGTATAGGCAACATCTTTGTGTCGTACTTGAGCGCTTAAAGCATGTGAAATGTATTTGAAATAGGATGTCTGCTCCCTGCTGGCACTCAAAATGCAGCCCATAGTATACCTGACTGGTTCTATATACGTAGGCCTACTGTTATAATAATCAGGTACCTCTATTTTTGTGACGTAATATGACGTCATATAAATTTGCCCCACCAGAAATTTCAGGCTAAAATCGCCACTGGGGCTATGCATTGTATGGACTAGCTCTAGAAATGTTGGTTTGTACGTGGGCTCAAGTTGTCGTTATTTGGACCGAGTCACCAACTAGGTTTTGTATAAAAATATCTCGGAGCCAAGCACACTTGTATCGCTGGACTTAGAACCGAATTTCGGTTTGTGTTGTGCTGCAGGTCGTTGTCAAGAAGGCTGGTTATTCTCGGTAATTACACCCGGCAAAACTGAAATTGCGCATATAAATCAACATCGTCCTGAAGAAATGGATCGATACGGTCACGGACAATCCGTTCCCGGCGCAAACCGCGTTGAAACTCCTCTTCCCATTGCTCAAAACGAATATATTTTCTGTTGAACTCTTTTAACGTATTTAATGGTCTTTATATGGAACTTACACCAGCTAGAGGGGAGGTGTAAAATATATGTTATAACTTAGTGTTACGTTGAAACTATCTGCTTGGTGCAACCTGCTAATTTTTTTAGTAGAGTGTAAAGTCGAACGTTTGGGGATTTACGTTCAACGTAGCCTAAGTGGGACCTTACGTGTTCTGCTGGTGCAACCAGCTGCTGTTGAGACTAGCACAATTCATATGTGAGAGTACTTTTTCTTGATTTTAGTTATGCTTTCAATACAATCATTCCACAGATACTGGTCAACAAGCTGTCAGCACTCGGTCTCGCTCCATCACTCTGCAATTTGATACTGGATTTCCTGACCCACAGACCTCAGTCTGTAAGGATTACTAACCTCACATCCTCATTCACCATCCTCAACACCGGCAGTCCCCAGGGCTGTGTGCTCAGCCCTCTACTGTACACACTGCTTACTCACGACTGCAAAGCACACTACGACAGTAATGTCATAGTTATTTTTGCAGATGACACAGCCGTGATAGGTCTTATCAACAATGGGGTTGAGACGGCAGGAAGTGAGGGGACTGGAACTGTGGTGCGGGGAAAACAACCTGAACCTGAACACAAAGGAGACAAAGGAGTTGATTGTGGACTCCCGCAGGATGGACCCTATCCTACATCAACAACGCAGCTGTGGAGAGGGTTCACACATTCAAATACCTTGGCCTGCACCTTACCAACACGTTAACCTGGCGAGAACACCATGCACATCAAGAAGGCCCATCAATGGCTGTACTTCCTAAGGAAGTTGAAGGGGGCAGGCATGTCCACAGGCATACTCGAATCCTTCTATGGGCCCTATCTTGCATCCGGCGCAATTTACTTTCTAACTGGCGCATGTGTCGTTGCTAATTTGCAACTGCCGCAGAACGTTCTTTTCCCTGCTGCGCCACGCGTCGGTAAATTAGGGAATGATCTTGTGCTCCAAGGGGCGGTTCGGCGAAAGGAGGAGGCACGTTCTGGTGCAAATGTACTCTGGTGATATTTTGCAGTTTCAGAAATCACTTGCGCCACAAACCAGGAAATACCTGGTTTAAAAGTCCAGGTGGCGCGTTGCTTCAGATGCTATTTTCATGGCACACATATATAATGTTGCTTTGTGCACCTCGCGCATACCACTTTGGCTCCTATCATACTACCTAGCCACGACTCATTCTTGGTAAATTAAATTTGGAATAGAACAGCTGATACAGCGGTAATAAGTGGTCACTTTTAATATATGAATGCATCTGCAAACACACGGTACAGCCACAACACATATTTTCTTGACAGCAGAGATCATGTACATGCCCATTACTTTTAGGAATTGAGTTATTTGATCGTGAGGAAAACATTGTTTTTACATGCTCCGAAAAGAAAAATGAATGCGGGTGTGCGTGTGTGTATGTGTAAAAATAATTAATGGAATGTGGGGTGGGCGCGTCGCGTGGCCGTCCATCTGTTAAATACATTGCAAACTAAACACTTAACGCATAATAACACAGTCCATGGCAATGTATATTAACGTAGGGGGACCAGCATGCATATTAGTACAAAAGTCGATAGCGATAATGCATTACAAGGACTGATAAAGAAACAATTTTTTATAATGTATTGCGTATATTATAAGTAGAGAACCATATTCAAAATAGGACTTAGTATTCGAAGTTGTGGAAGAAAACCTTATTTCCGTCTGTGTGAATTAGTTAATTTTTATGGCCACAAAACTGAGCCATTTGAAGTTTGAATGTGCATTGTGCATCTGTCTCGTCGGAGACTGCAGAACACGCTGTCAACAATTATCAACTCGTCAGATTCAAATGTGGTCCATTGGCGGGGATGGGAGCTGGCACTCTCATTGCTTTATTGCACGTTACGCCCAAACCACACTACGGGTTAATTCGGCTACTTCAGACCAAACCCTTTTGTTAGATTGCGGCGGGCGCAAGAGTAATTTTTGCACCGGTAAAAATAGCAAACATCGCCCGTAGAACGCCCCATCAAAGTTTACATGCGCTTGGCCCTTCAGACCGTTTAAAATAGGGCCCCCATAAGTGTCTGGTAGGAGAGTATACTTCACCTTCCTGTATCCACTATATTGTTGTATATTATACAGGTCATACACCAGGCCAGACACAGGAAGCTTTAATCAACCTAGGACTTCCTGTTCTACACTTATAGGATAATAGGTGTTAAGGGAGGCCAACAGAGGCACGCGCCAAAGTTTCGAGCAATGCTGGTGAAAGTTATGGCTATGAACACACACACACACACGCACGGTCACACGCACACATCCACACACACACACACACACACACCACACACACCCACAAACACAAAAAACCATGCACACATTCACACAGCAGATACAGACATATGCCACAACATACACACCGAGCACACAAAACAAACACCCCACAGGCCCCACAACACACAGGCACAAGACACACAAACCACAAACAAAACAAACATAGACATTACCATACAGAATTACTGTTCTTCAAACAACGGAATTACAGGAAGTGAGTGGCGAGACATGTGGTAAGTGAGTGGAAGAAAGAAGGTGAGGTGACTGATGGGAGAGGAGACGGGAGAGAGAGTGTGATATGTGAGTGCGATTGAACCATTTCAAGGCCTCCCAATTTTCTCCATCAATATGACAAAGTGAGGCCACAGTGCTCCTAAAACACAGCAGTTTATGAAGTTGACCAGTACGGATTTTGAAAAGTTTTTTATCTAAAATCTAAAGGTTTTAGGTCAGAGCACTAAAAATTGCTTTATCAGACTGTAGACACAAGAATACACACACAGCACCACACCACGCGCGTGCGCATACACACATTACACACACACACACACAACCACATACCACACCGCAGACCACACAACACAACACACACACTACCACACACACAACACCACCACACACACACCACACACACACACACACACATCACCACCACCACACGACACACGCACACAAAACAAATTCATGGGATTATTAAAAACCACGAACATTTCTATGAGTACTGAGTATTCATTAGTCTTGAATAATTTTCCTCTCATGCTGACAAAGTGTATGCAAATTAATTGCACAACACCATGCACACTCGTACAAATAACCACAAAATACACATATACAACACACACACACACACACACACACATCACACACACACACACACACATCACCTACACACACACACTATCACTTACTACATCACTACTACACATACACACACACACTACACTACACCTGTGACGGTGCGGCAGTGGTGGGACTTGTCAGGTCTGGTTACTGTCAGGATTAACAATACTTGGCGTTAAAAAAAGTAGGAGTATATTATTTGCGGTAGAAAATTCCTATTGCAGGCGCAGTCCGGCAGACTGAACCGTGCACCCGCAACATCTTCACTCACTCAACAGACCGCAACACTCAACAAACGTCAATGTCGCTAACAAAGTCGTATTTTGTTTTAGAGGGGGTAACTAGAGCGGCCCCTCCTGAAGGGGTACAGCCCAGGTGGCCTTTGAACTGCGATTGGTCAGGAAAGACTTAAAAGTAATGACAACATATTGTACTTCTGCCTGCAGAATCGAAACAAAGTGACCAACACAAACGCACCACACTTTTTAGGAAGTTTTTCACCTCTGATCCGTATCCTTGCTTGCCCAACATAGTTTGTGCGGCGTGCTTGTTGTTTCTTCGTGGTGTGTGTTAGCTTAGGTCCGGATCTCTAGGTGGTGGTGATGTCTATATTTAAATTAACAGTGAACTGAGTTGGTGCTAGACAGCAGTGTGAAAAAA